>JAOWBW010002179.1:0-115743 GCA_026119855.1 Campanula takesimana | reverse complement strand
GTGTTACAACTGTAAGAAGGTGGGACACCCAAATGGAAATGCCCAGAACCTAAGAAGGATGAACCGGCTGCGGGAAATAAAGACAACAGGGGAGGAAATGGTGGAGGCCGTGGTAGGTGTACACCATGACCGCAAAGCAGCTGGAATTAATGGCGACCTTGTAGCAGGTACACTACAATTAAATTCCCGTGATGTTTATGTGTTAGTAGATACTGGCGCTACTCATTCAGTAGTTAGTAATGTTGTGGCAAAGAATTAAAACTACACCCAGAGAATTAGAGGTACCTTTAGTAATAGATACCCCTACTAAAGACGCTATCCCCATTACTACCTCTTATAGAAACTGCACTTTAGGGATAGGAGGCACGAGCGTAAAATATCGACCTCATTGAACTAGAGATGTCAGAATTCGACATAATACTGGAATGGATTGGTTGGCTTTGCTCAGCCAAAGTGGACGTCAAGAGAAAATAATGACGTTCCTAGGAGGGGAAGGTTAAAGAGTACAGATTTGTGGGTTCAAGGCCGAGGAAGAGGATAGGCTTAATCTCGGTGATGAAGGCCCGTAGAATGTTGAGAAAAGGATGTGTAGGATTTCTGGCACACATAGGTGAAACAGAAGAAAAAGGAGTAACGTTAGAGTCGCTTGAAGTCGTGAATGAATTCAAGACGTATTTCGGAGGATTTCCTGGTATACCACCAGTGAGGGAAGTAGATTCTCCATTGACTTAGTACCAGAACCACACCTATTTCGAGAGCACCGTACAGGAAGGCTCCAACAGAGTTGAAGGAACTAAAGGAGCAGTTACAAGAATTGTTAGACAAGGGGTTGATTAGACCGAGTGTTATCACCGTGGGGTGCACCGGTACTATTTGTGAAGAGAAAGATGGATCTATGAGACTGTGTATTGACTATAGAGAATTGAATAAAGTGACGGTTAGGAACCAATACCCTCTGCCGAGAATTGATGACTTGTTTGATCAATTGAGGGGAGCATGTTACTTTTCAAAGATTGATCTTAGATCCGGATACCATCAGCTGAGAGTTAAGGATGTGGACGTGGCAAAGACAGCGTTTAGGACGAGGTATGGGCATTATGAGTTTGTCGTGATGCCATGGGTTAACGAACGCACCAGCCGCATTCATGGAATTGATGAATAGAATATTTCAGGAATACTTAGACAAATGTGTGATAGTATTATTGACGATATATTGGTGTACTCGAAGACAAAGGAGGAGCATGCTGAACATTTGAGGATAGTGCTAGAGATTTTGAGGAGACAGAAATTGTATGCGAATTTAAGAAATGCGAATTCTGGTTGGAGAAAGTAGCATTTCTGGGGCACGTAGTGTCGAAAGAAGGAATTTCTGTGGATAGACGAAGGTAGAAGCATAATGGATTGGGAAAGGCCTACTACAGTAACCGAAATAAGAAGTTTCTTGGGTTTAGCTGGTTACTATAGAAGGTTCGTAGAGGGATTTTCTAAGTTATCTGGACCATTGACGAAGCTGACGCAGAAGGCAGCTAAGTTTGTTTGGTCAGAAGAATGTGAACGAAGTTTTCAAGAGTTAAAGAATAGACTGGTATCTGCACCAGTATTAACACTACCGACAGGGACGGAAGGTTTTGTTATATCTACAGTGATGCGTCGTTGAAGGACTAGGCTGTGTACTGATGCAAAATGAGAAGGTGATAGCTTATGCATCCAGGCAGTTTGAAAGTGCATGAAAGGAACTACCCGACCCATGATCTGGAATTAGCAGCAGTAGTGTTTGCCTTGAAAATTTGGAGACATTATCTGTATGGCGTGAAATGCCGAATTTTTACGGATCATAAGAGCCTCAAATACATCTTCACGCAGAAGGAATTGAATATGAGACAACGGAGGTGGTTAGAACTTCTCAAGGATTACGACTGTGAAATATTGTATCATCCTGGAGGCCAACAAGGTGGCAGATCCTTGAGTAGGAAGAATCACGGAATGTTGGCGACGTTGATCTCTAAGGGGGTAAGCATATGGAAGGATGTCAAGGAGATGAACTTAATAGTAAAAGTAATGGATATTTGGCTCGACTGACGTTACAACCTGCATTGTTGGCAGAATTAAAGAGGCACAAGAATTAGACGAGGAGAGAGAAACCCTAATCGGAAAAGGGCAAGCAAAAGATCTTCATATGGGCGAAGATGGAATTCTGAGATACCAAAAGAGAGTGTGGGTGCCAAGCAATGACGAAATCAAGAGAGAGATACTGAGAGAAGCTCATTGCTCGAAGTTCTCTGTACATCCGGGAAGTACTAAAATGTATAGGGATTAAAGGAAGCATATTGGTGGAATAATATGAAGAATGACGTGGCAGAGTATGTACATAGATGTCTGACGTGTCAACAAGTCAAGAGTGAACATCAGAAGCCAGCAGGGTTACTACAATCATTACAATTCCCGAATGGAAGTGGGAGAATATTGCTATGGATTTCGTAAGTGGGTTGCCAAAGACGTAGGAAGGTATGATGCTATATGGGTTATAGTAGATCGATTGACTAAGTCAGCACATTTTCTGGCAATCAAGAAGACTGATTCGTTGGAGAAGTTGGCCAAGTTGTACATCGACGAGATAGAAGGTTACATGGGATCCCGGTCACAATTGTGTCTGATCGAGATGCTAGGTTCACTTCGAAGTTCTGGAACAGCCTACAAGAAGCATTGGGAACAGAGTTGACCATGAGTACGGCGTTTCACCCACAGACAGATGGGCAGTCGGAAAGGACTATCCAGACATTGGAAGATATGCTGAGGGCTACTTCGTTAGATTGGCCAAACGCATGGGACGAACACTTACCGTTAGTAGAATTCGCATACAACAACAGCTTTCACGTAAGCATTGGGATGGCTCCATATGAAGCGTTGTATGGGAGAAGTGTAGATCACCGGCGTGTTGGGATGAAGTCGGTGAGAGGAAGTTAAGTGGACCGGAACTCGTACAAGTCACGGCGGATAAAGTACAACAGATCCGAAAGTGGCTACAGACTGCATAGAGTAGGCAGAAATCTTACGCAGACAATAGAAGGCGAGAACTGGAATTTCAACCAGGGGATCGAGTATTCCTAAAGATATCACCCACGAAGGGAGTTATGCGTTTTGGGATTAAAGGAAAGTTAAGTCCACGATATGTGGGACCGTTCGAAATTCTTGATAAGATCTAGGGAAGTGGCTTACCGATTGGCGCTAACCGCCGGTATTAGCTGGAGTACATAATGTGTTCCATGTCTCCATGCTAAGGAAGTATATTCATGACCCGAGTCATGTGATAGAGTACAAGCAGTAAGAGTTCGGGTGATTTGACGTACGATGAACGACCAATCAAGATCGTCGACAGAAAAGACGAGGTCATAAGAAAGCGTACGGTTCCCTATGTAAAAGTGCAATGGAGTAATCACCGAAAGAGAAGCGACATGGGAACAAGAAAGTGAAATGCGCGAATTGTACCCGGACATCTTCTCGGATTAAGAATTGTCAAAGTTTGAGGACAAACTTCTTTTAAGGGGGTAAGAATGTAATAACCGGATAAATTTTTTTTTTATTTATTTATTTTAATTTTCGTTTTACTAAATTGATTAAACATAATTGGAGTTATAAAGAATTGAAAGAAGTGGGCCAAGGAAATTGGATTGGCCGAAAATAGTATTAGTAAACCCAACCCAATTAGGAATCACTCAAGGTATAAATTAATGAGTTAGTCAACTTAAGAATTCATTATTATCATAAACTCAAAAAAAAAAAAGGGAACAAAACAAACCCTAGTTCTAGTATAGCCGCGGCAGCCGCACCTAGGAGGGAGGAGAAGAAAATTCGGCCATTATTGTTGGAGATCCAATCCGATCATTCTCAAGGTAAGATCGAATCCCATCTTCAAAAATTTATTTCATTGGATTTGGATGTTTAAAACATAAACTATGCATGATTTAAGAAAATAAAGAATTATGATTGCATGCTAGTTATTTATGATGAGAAGTTATTTATTAAATTCTAAATAATCAGGTGTTGATTATATGATGATCTTCATATTAGTATTGGGTTAGGTTGATCTTATAACCATGATTTTAAATGGAATACTATTATTCAATGCATGGGATTAGACCAATATGGAATTGAGGCTATTAGGGTTTATCAAAGAAGAAAAATAGGGATTTAAAACCCCTTTTGAACACCTTCGGCCGAATGGCCTAGATCATGAAAATTTATTTTGTTGATTTAAATGATCTTTGTTAAGTGTATTGTAAATAATATTGATGTTTGGGAATTTAGAAAAATTTAAAGAATTAGAAAAATTGATCAAAATCAAAGGATCTTGATGAAGCATGTTTCGGCAATGATGACCTAACTTGGGTGTTGATTCTTGATTAAGGATGTTAAGAATTGGGACGGAAAGTTAATGTTTCCGTTAAGTTTCTAACGGAAAAGAAAACAAAATCGTTAAAAGGATTGTTAACAAGTTAGAAAAAGTAACTTGAGGAAATAGAATAAACACTTGGAAGACCTTGAAGGTTAAAAGTTAGCAAGAAAGGAAAAGATTAGAAGTTCCAGTTAGTTTCCTAACGGAAAAGGACTAAACTGAAAAGAATTAAAGTTAGAAGGAATAAAAAGGAAACCTTTGAAGTTAGAGGGCCTAAGTGATGAAAAGGGAAACTTAGGGACCTTATGAACAGAACCAAAGTCCAAGGACCTTTCTGTAATTAAAAGAAAGTTGAAGGACTAATCTGCAATTAATCCAAAGTGGAAGGACTAAATTGCAATTGAGTTAAATGAAGGACTAATCTGCAATTAATCCAAAGTGGAAGGACTAAATTAATTGAACTAAAGTTGAAGGACTAAATTGCAAGTAATCCAAAGTTGAAGGACAATTTGCAATTAACCCAAAGTTGAGGGACCAAATTTTAATTAACCCAAAGTTAGAGGACTAAATTGCAATTATATCAAAGTTAAAGGACTGACTAGTAAATCAAAGTCAGAAACTTAAACGTAAAGAAAGAAGTAACAAAGTAAAGAAGTTAAAACGCATCTCTCAGTTAACTAAGTAGAAATAGTTAACCATGTAGAGAATACTAAAGTAAATTACTCCGTGCCTTGTAGATTTGCACAGAGAGGAGATTGCGAGGAAAAGCAATTCAGGTAAGGGATTACGTTCCTTACAGTATTTGAACTCCTGTTTATTGGAATTCGGTATTTCTTTCTAAAGTTAGCTATCAGTATGGCATGATAGTATTTGAATGAACTCTGCGTTATTGAACGTTCCTTGAAAGAATCTATACTAGTGATGTCCCCATCGATCTACTAAGTATCGAAGTTTGAAACTTGTATCACATACTTGTACCATGGTATGTTCTAATTTTAACTGGTAAGTTAATCGCTTACTCGTTAAGGCATTTAATTTTAACTTGTAAGTTAATCGCTTACTCGTTAAGGCATTTAATTTAACTTGTAGTTAATCGCTTACTCGTTAAGGCATTTAATTTTAACTTGTAAGTTAATCGCTTACTCGTTAAGGCATCCAATGTCCAGTTAGAAAAGACATTGAAGGACAGTCCATTTGAAAAGACTCGTCCTTAAACTAGGGATTGCATGAGTGATCACATGCCTTCTCTCAGGAATTGTCTGATTACAAGGATGATTCTAGACCCGAGCATATGTGTGTGGATACCATATATGTTACGACCCCACACTATTGGCTGAAGAAGCTAGGTGTACCAATTGTACCTTTGGCATTGAGGTATAATGTACGTTACCAAGGAATTGACGGAAACTTGAATAAATCCTTTGAATTGTAGTGCCATAATCCTTTGAAAGTAAAATCTTAAAAGTAATAAGACTGTATTGTTTTGCAGCCTTGAATCCAAAAGTAACTGAACCTATCTTTGTAAAGTTATTCATAGTATTCGTTCTGGTCGTCTCTCCTTAGTAACGGAGAGGCCACGTATGAACTTACTGAGCATTCGTTCGCTCATCCCTTCTCTACAAATTTGTTTTAGGATTTAAGTAGAAGGTCAAGACAAGGAAAGCAGCCGTAGAAGACGGTGGACTGAAGATTCTTAATTTAATAGTTTAAGTACGCTTATTTATCTTGATGTAAGTTGAAGTACATAATGGTTAGGGTTGTACCTACCAAGACAAGGTTAAGTTACGCTTCCGCTATTGTTTGAATTTATTGGTTAAAAAAGGGGCCGTTATGACCCTAATTTGAAGTATTTATTATTGTTATTTATGGATATTTAATGCCATTAAATGCTCAGATATTATAGAAAATTCGGGGTGTTACATTAATTGTCTGAACCATCAATATAGCTATAATGCAAATCCAAATATCAGGGTTAATGTGACATTTTATCTCAATCTCAAGAATGATATGGCTCAATCTTAAGGGTAATGCTAGGCTTACAAAGAATGTTACAAAATGAAGGATACAAGATGTGGTGGCAATATTTTATTGGCTACATCGATAGTGGACCCGGCACACTCTAATTAAAAACACGATATAATTATGAACCTCATTTTATAAGCCACATGATCGTTCGTTGCATCATAGCAGAAAAAGTTAACAGCACCAACAATCTCAAATTTATCATGAGCAAATTTAGTTTTTTAAAAAATTGAAAATTCATTTTGGTACCGTAGTAAATAACAACAATAACACTACATTCTACCATACAAAAATGAGAAATTTTGGGGGCAACTAGTTTCTCCATAAGCTATAAAAAGTCATGTTTTTATAAGGGATAAGGTTTAGGGTTTAAGGCCCCCCCCCCCCCCCCCCCCCCCCCCCCCCCCCCCAACTCTACAAAAATTGTGGAAGCGTACTAAGCATAACATAGTGTATCGATCAAGAGGAGTACTTAAACAATTCTCCTATTCAAAACATATAATGTCTTGTATTGAAGTACATAAAATCAAAGGAGAATGTGAATTACAGTACAAGATAACTACAAAGATCATCATATCAAATATTAAAAAAAAAAAAAAAAAAACTAGTAGGTATACTGATAACTAAAATCAGTAACACCAATCATGGCAGAAACAACTTGAGTAACAATATAAAACCCTCCACCAACAATCACCAATATCAAAATAGCAGTGATGGGGTTCTTCAACAGCTCAAAAATGGGATAGAAAATGGCAGAAAGTGCACCTGTGCTCACTGTCAAAACATATAGCCCATATCTCCTCATATTATCCCAAAAATCTTCCATTAATGGCCCTCCTGGCCCCAAAGCCAGTGCCTTTTGACCATCATCACTACCCATCAGAAACATCAACAATCCTACTGATGCAGCACCCAAATCACATACCTTGAATACCCATCTGGGTTATCTCGTTTCTTGAAGGTTTCTTGGAGATGGGTGTGAGATTTGAATCTAATAGCATGGGGGTTTTGGTTAAATACTTGGTTTTTGGGATGAATTTTGATGTGGGTGGTTGGGGTAATGTGTTTTTGATGGATTTGGATCTTGTGGGGATGAAGATTGGATGAGATTTTGGTGGGTTGGTGAGATTGGAGTGAGTTAGGAAGATGAATTGGGATCTGAATGTGAAGGTTTTCATGATTTTGAATGTTGAACTGAGGATGGAGTGGAAAGGTTTGGGTGTGGTTCTTTTGGGATGAAGATTGATTTTTTAGTGGTGGTGATTTTTCGTTTGGTGTTTATGCCTTATCTTTCAGCTAAAGCCCATGCCAAAGTGGGGGCTCCACATTATGATGGGTTATTTTGGGATTTTTTTTTTCTCTCTAGGAGTATTATTTTGCCCATGTTTGACTTTGAAGGGCTTTGTTTTTTTAGTGGATTATGATTTAGGTTTTTAATGATAAGTTGAGTAGGTGAGGAAGGTATTGATTGTACAACGGTCAGATGTATGCAAACTTTGTGGAATTTGATTGATACATATGGTATGAAACAGAGGATCCCAAGTCCTCAAAAATTGATTGAATTGCTATATCATAATTCAAAACAAACTGTCCTAGGAAAAAACATTAATCCAGAAATAATAAATACAATACATTAACAAGTGCATAGTACACCTCAACTAACTGGATCTTATTGAAGAAGATGCTTCATAGTAACGCAATTCCCTTTCTGACAAGCATGTCATAAACTCTATCAACTTTCATCGGTTCGATATTGAAGAGAGGATAAGCATCCGATTTCTTGGTGATATTCCCGCTAAAGATTTGTACAGACATAACTTCTTGCATCTTAAGGTACTGGGGTGCAGGTAACCTGATTTCCCTGCATAATCGTTTCTCCTGCCAACACATTTAAAATAGTTTCACCATAAATACCATAGTGTTTAAATGACCCTTTCCACATGTTATAGCATAAAGAAGTTGGTATGTGATCAGATTCAGAAGAAGAAAATTATCTTAAAAAGAAACTAAAAACAGTATTACGTACGGATTCAGAGAGTAAGTCTGCCCTAGGAGATGACAATATACTTATGTCCGTGAAAGAGCTTGGATTAGCTGCTTCTGTTGTTCTTGGATTTGAATACATGCCTATCAAGTCTGAAGATATAGGCACGTTAAGACCTCCCTGGCTCCGTGGGCCAGTTTCTTTTCTGAAACCGCTTTCTTCTCCGTCCCTTCTTTTCTGTTCTAGATATACATCAGCTGCAGCTGACGAATGGCATCCTGCAGCTCGAGCTTCCTGCATTTAGATTGAAGAGTAAATATTATTTATATCCAATATTACTAATTCTACTACCTCGGTCCCAAAATGAATGTCTGAAATTGCTCTTTATTATTTATATCCATTATTACTAATACTACTACCTCTGTCCCAAAATGATTGTCAGAAATTGCTCTTTATTATTTATATCCATTATTACTATTTACTAATACTACCACATCTGTTCTAAAATGAATGTCTGAAATTACTCTTTAATATTTATATCCATTATTACTAATACTACTAGGGATGGCAACGGGCGGGTTTCGTCAAAACCGAACCCAACGACCCGAAGAGAGTGAAACCTGAAACCGCCCGACCCGACCCGAAGTGTATCAATATCTATTTTTTTTTAGCTCATATTCGCTTGGACCCAATCTATGTTTAAGCCTAAATTTGAACCAGTTATACAAATCAGTCTTAAATCATCAAACATCACCCACAAACAACTATAAAAATAAATTGCACAACACTTATAATATAATTAAATAACATAATATGTTAACTCTGTACATAGGGGTGCGGTCGGGTCACATCGGGTCAACATCAAAACCCGAACCCGGCCCTAACCCACTCGGGTCATGAAAATTACAACCCGAACCCTACTTTTTCGGGGAGGATCACCTTCGGGTTCGGATCGGGTTCGGGCGAATTGCCATCCCTAAATACTACTGCCTCTGTCCCAATATGATCGAGCAATTTCAGACATTCATTTTGGGACAGAGGTAGTACTACTTTTATTTTATTTTTGGATTTGATGATTGAGATCATAAGGAGCTTCAGTGCAAGAAACATACCGCAAGGTCTTGTAACCTTTTCAGAATCCGATGCTCTGCGATTACAGACTTGAGCAACTCTTCATGATGCTCCTTGGAGTGAAACTGCATAAAAATATCATAACGCTGCATATATTCTTCTCTTCTTGAGACAAGTCCTTCTCAAAAGGGTTTGGATGGAGCAGGTTTCTTTCTAGAATGAAATTTTTCCTCCGTTTCCTCTCATCGAGCCTGCAGGAAGTAAATGAAATGGCAACTAAACAATGAAGCCGGTATATTGAGAAATACTCCCACAGTCCCATAAAATGTCGCATTTTCTTTTTCATGTCCCAAAATCTTCTTTCTAGACAAAGAAATACTCTTAGTGCAATTTTAGTACAAGCAATGTGCAAACAAGTAGAGGACATTCCTTAAAAACGTTAACAAGTCAAATGCAATATATATTATGGGACAGAGGGAGTATCTGCATTTAAATTGTCCTCCCTCCATCTCACGTGAGTAATTGCCACACGATGGTGCACTATTGGATTGAAAGCTGTTGACTTAGATACCTCTTGGAATAGACACGAAGCACACGCAACTTAAGTTCACGCTCCTCGTCAGCGTCAGTCTCCTTGAATTCCATTTCAGCTAGCAACTGCTCAGCATCATTATCATATTCAGGGTCAAATTCCTCCCGTTTGGCATTATAACCACTTAGTTCCATCAAAGAAGGGCCATCATCCTTTGAAGGTTGAGGCCTTTTACCACCAAAATTCCTCCCAGGCACATGATCTGCCAGTAAATTATATTAATAAATCTTGTGAACAAGAGAACAAGCATTTCAAAAAAAAAAAAAAAAAAAAAAAAAAAAGCTATAGAAAGAACAATATATCAACCTTCGAGTTTTGGAGAATCCAATGCATCCTTGACCTGAGGTTTGTTTTTCTTTAAAGCAGGTGGACCTGTAGCAGATTGATTGTAAAGATATCCATCTCCCAAGAAAGCATTTGAAGCATCTAGTTTAAAAGAGATATGGTATTAATAAAGACACAAGAATGTGTCATAAAAATATATTACCTGCAGTGGGAGGCCCAGAAAGTAAACGATTTGTAGCACCGTTTTTGTGTGATTCTTCGATTCTAGTAAGATAGATAATAGCTGAACTAAAAACACTTGTAGAGAAACAAGGTTATGTGTCATATACACAGGAAATAGAAGGGGACGTACTTGACTCTCGAAAGGGAAAATGGACTTTCATCCTTCATCTTAATTTCCACTGGAGAAGACAGTCCTGTGATACACAGATGGGAACATTTATATTTTCTATCATTAGCACCAAACATGACCACTAAAAGGGATAGTCCAACAATATAAAATAAAAAAAATAAAAAAACAGAAAATAAAAGAAGTTATTAGCCTCCCGAAATATTAAAGAAATGACAAATATAGAAAATTCTTCTAGTAAAAAAAAAAAGAAAAAAGGAGGACATTGGAAATTTCAAGATGAGCATTGTTTAAACAAAACAAATGATAGAAGGGTAACAGTTTACACTGACCTTTCTTTTCCTCACCATGCCCTTTAGCCATAGCTAGAAGTTCTTTTCTATTTTTCCCAACCACATGAGTCATGTCCTAAAGAGATATTCTCCATGAGTTAGCTGCAGATGTAGATATCAAAAGCAAAAGTAAAAAGTTATATCATAAATCATTAAGTCATACCGGAAGAGGGAAGTACGGGGAATTTAGGTATGCGCTCTTGTAATGTTCGATGCATACTTCTTTGCTCTTTGTTCCAACATGGTCACCAATTTCCACCCAATTCCCCATGCCATACATCTCAATAGCCTAAATTGGTAAATTTCATAGCACAAAAGACAAGGAATTAAGCTGAAATTATATTCTGATAATCATTAAAATCAGGTAATACTCAAGTCATATAGGTGTTGAGCATACAATGGAGTAAAGAAATCATTACACCTCTAGAAGCAACATTTCTTCATCAGCATTCCAGTCTGGAAAGATCAGAGGAAAAGATAAATTGTCCTGTTAATGTAAAAAATATGAAGATCATTAACACACGATCCAATAGACACCATCAACGTCGGTCTATTTAAGTATCACGTCATAAGGTACTATACAGATAATTGTGCAGACTTGAAATTAAGAAATGGTAAATCAACAGGGAACTGTTCTTGACTTTTTCAGTACATAACAAAAAGCGTGTGGAAACACAATAAAGGAATCATAACTATCAAGAATCATAGCGGGGAAATGCAGCATCAAGAAGCATTTGGCATTTGGAGTTCCATGTGCAACTACGGAATCATATTATGTACCCACAATGATATTCAAGATTAAGAGACAATATATCACGCGTATTACAACCCAAAATAGTAGTTGTTTAGTTAAAAATGTATCAACTCAAAGAAAATCCGAACTCTTCCACCTAAAACGAATCATGTAACTTTAAGGTGGCTTTATTGGACAACTCCAGAACAATGGGATAAATTGTTAATCTGCTACTAACTTGACACCCCAGACTATTACCTTTTATAAGCACAAGTATTATTCCCTCTGTCCCAAAATGAATGCCCATTTTGGCAACAAAAAAAAAGTCCCAAAACGAACTTTTTTTAGTAAAGTTACATAAAGCTCTTAGGTGATCATAATGCTCTAGTTTTACTCTTATACTAATAATGTTATATGGTGAGATCATTAAGGGTATATGTGCATATATGCTATAAAAACGCCTAAATGTCAATTTCCTTAAATTTTCCTAAAACTCAAAAGTGAACATTCAATTTGGGAAGGATAGAGTATAAGAATGGTCCTGTAAATGCAGCTACCAACCATGACCCGATAAGGGTGATTGCTTTTATGAGGCTTGACTTCTGCACCAACAGAGAAACACTCTATGCATAGGTCGAAATCAGGACACATAGCACATTTGATGCGTATTTTTCCAGTAATGTCTTTGTTGCAGTAATTGCAGTGATATAGAGCCTTTTTCCCATCAGTTGTTCCATGACCTAAGTAATCATTGAAGAAGCCAAACGATGTATCAACATAAGTAAAACTTTTAGTGATAAATATGTGTAGAAACAATTTGTAGAAAGAAAACTGATAATGCTAACAAAAAATGCTCTTTTCCTCGATAATCTACTTGCTTTCTTGAAAAAATCTAGAGGCGTCCAATTTATTTACTGAGAACCCATATAATAAAGATCCAATCAATAAATCCTCGTAATTGTTATGTAGACACTCCAAACATAACACTATACTCCCTCCGTCCCATTTGTATTGCAAAAAATTGTCGTGCACGGTAATTAAGGAGAACTACAAAATATTAAGGTGTTGATGTGTTGTGGGTATAGATAGACAGGGTATGTTGTGGGTATAGATAGACAGGGTAGGAATAATTAGTGGGGTAAGGAATAGTAAGTGTGTTAGTTGATGTGAGTATGACAAGTGAGTCTCATTGATTAAAAAACACTTTTAAGTTTTCAATATGAGAATTTGCAATTTTAAGTGGGGCCTAAAATGGCAAATTTTGCAATTTCAAATGGGATGGAGGGAGTATGTTCTCTCCCACATCTAAATAAACTGATTCCACTTTTACACGACTCAATCAAAATAAATGCTTTCGCTGTAGTATATCTTCATCCTGGTAAGTACACCGACACTGAAGTTTTCGTTCTTCCTAGCAAAGACAAAAATCTAGGTTAGGTTCTACTTTCTCCCTTCCGCATTAAAAGTTCACTGTCCCTTTTCAGGATGTTCCATGTTAAGAGCTACTTTCAGAAATAAGCTAGAAATATTTATTTGTTTCTCAAAATGAACTTTTCATGTTAGAAATATGATAATTTGATGCATGTTGCTTTTTGTTCAAAAAAAATAATTATAACTTTAGATATAGAAAGGTTTACAAGTACGAAATTCATATGACAAACTTTCAAACACGGACTCTTTACATGGAACAAGGGGAGTATTATATACCTCTAGTCTTTATTAAGTTGCTATTTGTCATGAGAGATTTAATCCCCATGTTTCTCTCTTAAGTACTCCGCATGTCCCAAAATAAATGTCGCATGTTTGACTTTTTAATCAGCTTAGTTGAAATTTGACCATAATTTGATTAATATTTAATCATCTAAACAAAATTCTAAAAATTGTATTTGATTCTCTATTTAATTACCACCATTACCAATTTTCACAATTTCATGAGAATAATTGAATAACGGTAACAAATTAAATCAAGTTGACCAAAAATGTCAAACATGCGACATTTTTTTGGGACGGATGGACTAGGGAGTATACAACTTAGTAGTCAACAAACACTCTAAATCCAATCCACTTTTAGTTCCCACATTATCATGAATCGTGCATGCATCATGCCTCTAATGCTAGTAGGAAACATACAATCCCTTTGACTCCTCAGACCAAAGCATTTCAATATCGTGTTGCTTAACTTAATTTAGTTTGAATGCATTCGGTTATGCAAATTTAAGACAAGGCAATGTACCTGAGCCTGCAGATTCAGAAGCCTCTCCAGTTGAAGCATTTCTTTTCCTCCTTGACCTACATTACAATTGGATGCGCTTGTGTTTTAATAAAAAAGTCAAATGACATGACGAGACAGTTCTTACAGAAAAAAAAAAATCAACTTGAAATTTACAGAACTTCAAAGTGATGAAAGAAAGACCGTAAGAAGTACAGAAGAAAATGAAAGATAGTAAGTTTGAAAAAAAAAAAAAGTGGCATGGACTTGAAAATTAAACTGTGTGGTGGTAACTTTTGCACCACTAAGATTTAATGTATGCAATTGCTGCAACTAAAGGACAAATACTTTGCGACATTTCAGAGCTCTGTTATATAAATTTTCTTCCAAAAATTAACAATAAAAGGTACACAAAACAAAGTGGTTAAGCAGCCAGCTCATCTAAAATCTTAAGCACTTAACAAGAACGCAACAATGGATAGCATGATTCACCACTCCGCCTCACACATGGAGCCTGTTGGCATGTGGAGAGATGAATCAACAGTCAACGCTAGGTGCATCACAAACCATATAAGAGTTCTCAACTTGTCAACCAACAATAATCGGGTAACAATTTGCAGTGGTTACCTCAAATCTGAGACTGCCGAAACCAGAAGCTCTAATACAATAGAAACCAACTCTCTAAAGTTTAACTTGTTAGACAAAGGGCCACAATGCATAACTAGACTCCACGTCAAAAATATTCATATGATTTGTGCCTACAACACTTTCAGAGATCAATGTTTTTTATCGCATTTTTCTGTAAACGAAGTTTTTCCAGTAGTTGATTTTAAAAAAAAGGGCGTGATTCTAACAAAAAGTCCTTGCTTTTTAGTTTGAGCCACCAGTATCCAAACACCAAAATGGATGTCAACTAATCTGGTTAGAGTCGGGTAGGAGTAGGACCACAAGGGCGGAAAGGAAAAGCTCTCCAAACAAAGTTTTAACACTGCTGCATTCCCATGGCTCGAACCCAAGACCTCAGGTTAAGCTATAACACCCCCTTGGCGCTATTTGTCTTTCACGTTTCCTTCTCCTTGGGGAAGTTCATTAGCTTCAGAGGGCTCATGCTGACCCCTGAGATGCAATTATGTATCATGTGTTCCATGCAAATAGGATGCAATCTTCAAACTAACTCAAACACTCACACTCATCTAAGTAGCCACTTCCTAATTCATCTCCAGTCCTTTGATAGCGTAGCAACATAGATAAGAGAACATCACAAAAGGAGTTAAAACTCAAAGGTATAAACCCAAAGTCGGCTCTCTAGTATCTTCTTTCTTTAAACCTTTTCTCTCTGTGGAGGTTTAGAATGCATTAGTTCAGTCCACTAATGAGTCTCGTGACATAAACCAAATGTGCACAAAAGAGTACTTGTAATGCAAAAAATCTCCACTGTCATGGCCAAGTTACTTCCTTCAACCTCACAATTAGTAATGGCTACTTACCTCCTACTTTAAAGCACAATTAACAATAAAGCTTCAAACTTTAAGCCATTACATTCAACATATGTCTAAGTCACTACATCCGTAGCAATTCCTTGCCTTAGAACCAAAATATATATACAGTCGAGACTTGAGATGCTATAACTAACCACCGGAATACAGAACCAGCTGGTAAATGCAGTTAGGAAAGATCATTCTTTAATATAAGATTCTCCATTTAGCGGTCAGCCAACATTCCTCCAGGCAAACAATTCTCCATTGTCAGTCAAATGACCGGGATCAGCCGACCACTTGAAGTGTTCGAGTTTGTTAGATAATCCTATCGAACTTTAAATAAAAGTGTTCAAGATCGACTTGGTTTGTCATCAAACTAATCTCAAACAAGCTTTTAACCAACGAGCTCAAAATTGTGTCTTTTTCAATGGAAAACCAGTGTAATACACTTACCAAGTTCAACCCAATTTTCCAAAATCCTTTTATTCATGTTTGAAATTAGAGCAATTATCTCACAACCCAATTTCAAGCAATCTATTTAACGAACCAGACACGAGTCAAACAATAAATGGAGCTAAATCAGGCTGCCAAGACTGACCCATTACATTCATATGTAAAAAGCAGAAAGCTTGAGTTGCAATGCCGTCAAATCAAAAGGTTTATCCACAAATGTTATTCATTACTCTGCGAATGACAAAGAATGGTCAACGGAAATATATAGAAAGGGGGGGGGGGTGTCAAACCTTTGGCTGGGATCTTCGTCAGATTGGAAATTCCCACGAGAACGACCCATCAATTTTTCTTGGTGTTGGGGGAAAGCTCGAGAAATACACACACTGATGTGTGCGAATGTTTTGCTATGGTGCCGGAGAAAAACCCCCGGGTGTAAATTGGTAACAATCCCAATTTAGCTTTAAGATATTCGCGCATTGGATGTGCATTTAACGTGAAGAGGTTATACTCTTAAGGTCCCTCACCTACTGTCACTTTCTTTAAAAATTTAAGTCATTTCTATTTTTCCTTTCGCCTCCTAAGAGAGAAACTAAACTCCCCCAATTCCCCTAATTAGCTTTATAATATCTACAATGTCAAAAATACCCTTATTACCCAATCCCTTAAAACATGCGTCCTCAGGGGGAAGATGGTAGGAGGTGGGGAAGAAAGGGGGTTTATTGAAGGAGAGAAATCAGATCACTATGAAAATCTCCATTCCTTTTCCCATATTGATTTGATTTCCCTCCCTAAAACATACTTTCTGTTTCACCTCTAGTACAACACCGTTGCCGTCCTTCAACACCACATTCGGCCACCGGCCTCCAAGCGCCTACCAACTTCGGCCATTGCCTCCCACCACCATCATCTCTAACCGTCACCACAACTGCTGACCACTACCACCACTATCTCCTAGCTCCATACATTACTTCCCACCTCCTACCACCTCCGGCTGGTCACCTCCACCACCTCCAGCCATTAGTTTGATCATCCACCACCTCCCACCACCACTATGTCCAGCCATCATCTCCCGCCCCGTCCACTACTTCCCAACTTCTACCACCATCTTTAAGGGCCACCACCTCCCACATGCATCCACCTTCAGCCACTACCTCCTACCTCCGGCCACCATCTTTGACTACCTTAAGCCACTACCAGCACCTCCGACCACCACAACATTCTGCCACCAATGGTGGACATCTTAAAATAAATATTTACTGTAAGGTTTAAATCTATGGCCATGAGGCTTTAAGTATATCACTCTATCACTAAACCAACATTGCTTACCCAAGTGATGTACTCTTACGTAAACCTCCGTCTCAAAAGGATAAACTCACTTTTTGTTTAGATAAATTTGATTGAACTTTGATCATTAAATTTACGTTAATATATTTATCTTTGAGAAGAAAGGAATATTACTTACTAATTTATTATTAAATGTGAAAAAGTAATTGGTGCATTGTCGTATAAGATGAATAACAGTTTGAGACAATATGTGAGAGTTGGAGTGATTTGATTTATATTGATGAATAATATATTGTGAACAAATGAGAAATTATCAGTTATTTAAAAGGGGATAAGTAGTGTAATAAAGAGACTTCAACCTCTTTATATAAGAACTTTCTTAGTTGTTAAAAGAGCAACTGGACAACTGTGATTTATGGGTTTAAAATAGTTTAAACAAAGATTTCTAGGATCTGAACAAGCTTGTTAACAACTGAAAAAATGGTTTGTGAACATCTATGAGATTCTCAGTTATTTACAAACAAAAAAAAGTGTATTTTCAAAATTACTAAAAATTATATAATGTAGGTAATTAGTTGATTTGTCTTGACGATACAAACACAACGGTGGTTTCAACTTTTTTTTTTCTTCTAAATTTTGAGATGTTCGTTTTAGATATTTGACCCTAAAAACCAAAAAAGGGAGGAGAAATAGTGCACGAGAGGAGGAAAGGAATTGTTTTTTTTTTCTTTTATGGGAAAAGAGGGGCGTGTCAAAAAATTAAGGGCCCTTAGGGTTAATTGTAAAATTGCATGTATTAAATGGTCGTTTTAATTAGTATGAGGGACCACGCAAACTAATTTTGTAGGTTCAAAACTTTAAGTTTAACGTAAAAACATAAAAAGAAATGAGTAAACTCCTTTTCCGCCCCTCGTATTATGGCCCCAACATCAATTTGACACTCGTACTATTGAAACAACAAATGTATGATGCGTACTATAGTTTTATTAGCAAAATTAACCAATTTACTATTCATTTGTTAACTTTTTTTAACGAACATTATTTTTTTAACTGGCATTAATTTATTTTAACAAAACTAACTTTTGGGGCGATTTTTGAGTTTTTCGCCGGATTTGCGCCGTCGACCATATCTCCGTCACCGCTGATTATTTTACTGATCCCAACGGTCAATATGAGCGACTGAGTGATGCGAACATACCCCAGAAATTTGACGACGATCCAACGGTTAATGAAGCGGGAATTTGATTTTTAATATAGCGAATTTTTGGAGATTTTCGCCAGTTTTCGCCGCCGGCCATTTCTCCCTCTCCGGCAATTATTTGGAAGATCCCAACGGTCATCATGTGCGCCTAGGGGATGAGACCAAAGCCCAGAAGTTTCACGACGATCCAACGGTTAGCGAAGTCGGAATTTGATTTTTACATATGCGATTTGGTTTTGATGGAGATAACAAAAGTTAGTTATAAATTAATGCTCGTTAAAAAAATAACGTGTGTTAAAAAAAGTTAACGACTGAATAGTAAATTGGTTAATTTTGCTAATAAAACTATAGTACGCATTATACATTTGTTGTTTCAATAGTACGAGTATCAAATTGATGTTGAGGCCATAGTACGAGGGGCGGAAAAGTAGTTTACTCAAAAAGAAATGGGGGCTATTTGTATAGATGAGCAAACCTTGGTGGCCCAAAATATCAAGCCCATCAATTAGATTTTCCTTTTCTTTTTTATTTTTTCGCCTTAATTTTTTTCTCCGTCCTCCCGTAGGAGAAGGCCTATTTTCGATTTGGGGGCTAGGGCATGAATTCGCCGCTCAGTAATATCTGCTGCTCTCGGTTCCGTCATCTCCGTCCGGCCGTTGTAGATTATCGCCGTCATTGACCTCTCTCCTTGCAATCGCCAATCGATTGCCCCTGCTGTTTGTCGTTAACAGAGAAAGTAAGTTGCCCTAACCACGATTCTTTTTTTTTATTCCGGGTTTCAATTTCACTGCCGCCTCTAACGTTTCACCTATAAGGAATTTGGTTTCGTTTCTAAGAATCTCGAGTACAAATTTTGAATATCATCAGTTTAGCTTATGAATTTCACTCCGTGAAGTAAAATCTCGCTTTCTCGAACGTCTATCAAATCTAAAGATGACCTGATTACGGAATTGTTTATTCTAAATTGTTTTACTGAATTGAAGGATACTGATTTCTTGTTAGTCATTAATCAAGCTAGGGTTCAATATACTCCCACTTGTCCAGCTTTGTTTTTCTTCCCTTATTACTAATTGAAATTGGACTTTGTAAATAAGCTGGGTCACAGCTGGACAGACATTCACCTTTTGGTGCACTGTGCATGGCCAGCCTGGTTGAACCCTGTTTTTATCATGTGTGGGTTGAGTTATAAAAATAAAGAGTTAATCAAAAGGAAAGGTGTGATATACTTTCAATTTGAGCGGTGATTTATTGTAGGGTTCTATTTTGTGGGTCTCATATTAGCAGTCGCAGTGTTGCATTTTTATACTACTTGGTGAGGATCTTTGATTGATTATGAGCTAAAGTAATGACATGGAACAGCTAGGTGATAGTGTGATAATTTTATGTTATCAATTATAATAAGTATCTAATACATTTCTCTAATGAATTGTCAAAAGAGTAATGACATGGATCTTTGATTGATTATGAGCTAAAGTAATGACATGGAACAGCTAGGTGATAGTGTGATAATTTTATGTTATCAATTATAATAAGTATCTAATACATTTCTCTAATGAATTGTCAAAAGAGTAAGAGGCACATATGGCGAGTCTGCTGTCTGGTGATTCTGCACATCTTGGAATGTTTGAAGGCGGGTCTTACAAGCATTCTCATGATAAACCAGATGAAAGTGGTAGTCGTTGGTATTTCTCTCGGAAGGAAATCGAAGAGAACTCTCCTTCTAGACGGGATGGTATTGATTTGAAGAAAGAAACTTATCTACGCAAGTCATACTGTACATTCTTACAAGACTTGGGCATGAGGCTAAAAGTGTGAGTCTCAAATGCTCTTTACTTTAAATTTTGTGCAACTTTTATTAGGCATTTGATCTCGTCTCAATTATGTTTATCGGTCATCTTGATAACCACAAATTTCAAATATGTATATATTTTTGGTATATTATCTATTGATTAAAACAATAAGGAAATAATGGAGTAAGAGAAGTTGAACGACATTCTTGGCTTTGATGTGTGTTTGGATCGTATGGGTGTTAGGTTTATTCCGCAAGTGCACGGGTGTATGTAGTATAGAAAGTGCAAGAGCGAGTCGATCCCACGAGGACAACTTTACTTACAAAATATCTTTGCTTAGAATAAGAAAATAAAGAAAAGAAAATGATTGGGGGTTATAAAATTGTTTGTCACTAAACTGGAAATGAAATTGCGATTACTATAACTTAGATAAAAACTCTTATATTTTAAGGAATCCTTGGGATTGGAACATCAACAACATATATTCATCAACTATCC
Source organism: Campanula takesimana (assembly GCA_026119855.1). Lineage (NCBI taxonomy): Eukaryota > Viridiplantae > Streptophyta > Magnoliopsida > Asterales > Campanulaceae > Campanula > Campanula takesimana. The sequence goes on along the minus strand of JAOWBW010002179.1, from coordinate 95,069 downwards.
ATGCTCTATTTAGATTAAAGTTTCATTTTAAAACAAGGATGGTATGCTTGGCCTACACTACTTCTCACGATCAAGCAAGTAGCGTTTGTATTCTCATACTAATTATGCCCTATCTCTCGATGGCCCATAATTAGTAAGAGTCCATTAAGTTTTCTTTATGAAAATCAGCATACTTTCCACTCAAGGAGCATCCCTAAGCCATTACACTACTCTCGTGAGTAATGAACTTAGTTCTGACTATATGGATCCGCTAATCAAGGTTCTCCGATCAGTACTTCCCTTGATTAACTAAGATTCATACAAGCCATGGACGTCATCATGGTCGTAGGCGTTAAAGTTTGATATAGTAGAATTGTTTAAGATGAAGAAAGTAAATTTAGAGCATGAATATTAGTAAATACAAGTGTTTATTGAGTTTCCAATCCAAGAAATAGGGGGATTACTCACAAGCCATTTGCGAAAAGAGAAGAATAAGATGAAGATGAGATAAAAGAGTAGAGATACTTATTCTGAACTTGAAATGGAGACAAAGACTTGAAAATAACCTCTTGATATTATTGCTTGAGAAACTCAGAAGTTTGTTCAAGAAATGATGAATATCTTTTACAAATTCTGAGAATTATTTGATGTTTAAGAGTACAAATTTCACTATAGTAAGTTTACAATGTTTCTAGATCTCTTAATCACTGATTTCTACTTCTATATATAAGCTTTGGAGGAGGGGAGACAATCTTTCCCGGATGGGTGCTTGGAGAGGTCTTCATTTGAAAAGGCACCTTTTGCTGATTCAGGGGGTGCTCGGCCGAGTCAAGGAAAAGTGCTCGGCCGAGCAAGCCTTCGAAAATAAATCTGCCTTTCTGATTCCCTATGCTCGGCCGAGTCAAGGGTACTGCTCGGCCGAGCAGACCTTGCTTTGACTGGACTTTTGACTTTTAAGGACTAGCTTATTTCCTTCTTTTCCAAGCGTTCTTCCTTCACAAAGATGATGCCTTAGCTCCCTTTTTCCTCAAGAATGTACTAAAAACATGTTTGCATCATAAAAACATTCTCCAAGTGCATTATATCAAATAAAGAGTAGAAAATAAGTAATTTAAGTGGAATAAAAGCTAATAAACTATATTTTTAGACCTTAAATGACTATAAAATAGTCATTTATCAATGGGAAACTTTTGTAACCCTTGTAAACATTATTTTACGGAGTAGCGCCTCACTTATATAGCCGTGCAACAAATTTTTTTGAAACATTTGCATCATGCTCACGTTTCTTGTTCGTTAAATTCATGCAAAAACACAACATTCCAACCACTTTAATTTCCTTCCCTTCATGTTTATGTAAATTTATCAAGAAGTATTTATCTGGACGAGTTTCCCCACATATAATGGAGCCAGTTAATACTATTAGAAATCTTTTTGAAATCACTAGCAGTTATAAAAACTAGATATATTATTGGAGGGAACGGTTCATTAGACATCCAAACTTGGCCTTCGCCAGTCAGCCACATTTTTCTCTCAACCAATCTACCATATGAGAAACAAATTTTCTTTTCCACTAAGGTATAAGTTCTATAGTTGTTCTTAATTTGTATTATTTAGCATATAAGAAGTATTCCACGTCTATTATGTATACACAAATAAACCAATATAGTTATTTAAAAATAACAATACAATTTTAACTTGTGTCATAGATTATTAAGTCGTTGGTAGACATGATTTCTTATCTACTCGTGGAATGCAAGTATCCTAGGGTGTATGCTGGTGAACTACTGTTGGCATAATTGCTATCAAATTTCCTTAAATAAAAGTTGGGGGGGGGGGGTTTGCATTTGGAAGTTGGGATTGATTAGGTATAGACAAAGAGGACAAAAGAGGAAAGAGGAAGATGGTAGAGAAAATGCTATTTAACGCTTACTAGTCCATGTCTCAAGCATAAGCTTCTTTCAAAGTATGGATTTTTCTTTAAAACGCGAATATGATCTCTAATTTTAAGGAGTTTCGGATGACAAGGGGACTATTCTATATTTCTCTTCTAGGTGTTATCACCAAGTAGGTCGTCCAATGATCATGGACAGGTGCCTTTTGTTTGAGACTTATCACTTGTACACTCTTGGAATGTTGCACAAACATGCGCAATGGATCAGACTTGCTCTTTGATCCTACTGTGGAACCATTAGCCCTTACGAATCTGAAAAATTAACTGTGATTGTGGGATTTTGGGACTTTGTCATTGCACTTGGAGTAAATTAGCTGACAACTTCATAGTGTGGGTGATGGGGTCGTCGTTTTGGGATGTAAGAGTCAATGGTAGATTGTTTTACTTTTACCTACTCTTGCACAAAGTTATGTTCCATCTATTTTGTCAAAAGATGACTAGGGAAAGGTTACTGTTTCTTAGATAGGCTGAGTGAGAGGGTATCAGACTCTAGAGCCTGGAAGACTTGAGTTTCATTACGCTTTGGCTAATCCACTTGTTCTTGGGCCCACTTAGACCCTCTTTGAGAAAAGTAGCACCCTCTCGTATTCTACGTGTTTGTTTATGGAGAGTTGAGTGATTGCGTGGCAATGACCTACAAGCCATACTACATTAATCAACTAGTGGTACTGCACTGTTGTCTGGAGCACTGGCGGACCTACATACATGGATGTGGGGGCCGCGGCCCCCGTTTGTAATTTTTTTTTTTACTAGTGCAATTTTTGTAAATTTTAATTAGATTAGTGCACAATAAATTAAACTTTGCCCCCCTTTTAGGGAAAAATGCCCCCTTGTACTAATAAAAATTATTTTGCCCCCCTTCAAAAAAATTCCTGGGTCCGCCACTGGTCTGGAGACAATGCCTTGAGTTGGAATCAAGCAAATTTGTTTTCTAGCTTGTTGATTCTTGTGTCTTTCAGGAGCATAAATTACCCTCAAATTGTGTACTAGTAAATTCATCTTTAATGTGCATGCTGCTATAAAGGATTCCACATCAATGTAAGCAGTATTTCTTCCTTTAAAATTTACATTCTTTTTGGGTTTTGGAGATCATCTAGTAGATTATTAGTGAGGTTTCTCTAATTTTAGTCTACTCGTGCTCTACATACATACATACATACATATATATGTGATGTGACATCAGTATAGTTAACCTAGAGTTCAACCCTATTCAACTCTTTGAGACTACGTCTGAATTTCCTGAAGCATCACACAATTATTTATGGGCTGAACCATATCGTAGAAACTAAGAAACACTAAACACCAATGTAAGGAACAGGAAAACACTATATAGATCCTGCTTGGACTAGGATATATTGAAATCTAATAATCTCAAATTGATGTATTTTTTTTGCAGTATGACAAAGTAGTAATGATTGGCATTTAAGGTATCTTTGCGTAAGTAGGATTAGTATTAGTGTTTTTCTAATTTTTATAGTATATTTTTTTTTTGATAGGAAAAAGAGACTTGTATTAATAAAATAATAATACAAACGGATGGACCAGCAGTCCATCTACAAGAAGATATATAAAAATCAAATTACAAAGCTATCTTTAGACTATAGCAGCTCTCCAATCTCTTTTCAAATCATTTAACGACTAGCCTTTGAAAGCTCCATTGGCATAAACCCAAAGAGACACTAAAGCTACCACTTTATCCCACAACAAATGCTTCAGTAAATAATGATTTTTAAAGATCCTTCCATAATCAAAAGCCCGCCTAGGCGCGCGCCTAGGTGTGCCTAGGCTCCGGGCACACCTTTTGCGCCTTGGTGCTCCTTGGGCCTTTAATAACTATGGGACGCACCATAATTATCAAAAGCGCGCCTAGGCTTCGGGCACACCTTTTGCGCCTTGGTGCGCCTTGAGCTTTTAATAAACATGCTCCCATTCCTCTCCATCCAAATGCACCAACAAACTGCTAAATATCCCACAATTCCACAAGATAAGTGCATCTCTGTCTTTGCCAAAACCTTTGAACCGAATACGCAGAAAGGAAGAAATGTCTTTTGGACTCACCCAAGCTTCTCCCACCTCCCCTAGCAGACAATTCCATAAATATCGAGCTAGGCTACAGTGAAGAAATAGATGGTCATGTGTTTCCTCGGAATCCTTGCAATTAACACACCTATTAGGTGAAAGACATTTAGAGGGTCCGAATCTGAAGTTTGTCATTTGTATTAAGTTTATTAAGTAATAAAATCCGCACAAATGCCCGAATCTTGAAAGGGGACTTTGACTTCCAAACATATGAGTTAAGCACCTATTTGGTCCTTAACCTATTGAGTTGTTTTCCTTTTGGTCCTTAACCTATTTTGGTTTTCCTTTTGGTCCTTGATGTACCTAGTTGCAGGATAAAGTGGTCCTTAACCTATTTTAGTTTTCCTTTTGGTCCTTGATGTACCTGATGTACCTATTTGCAGGACAAAGTGGTCCTTGACCTATTTTGGTTTTCCTTTTGGTCCTTGATGTACCTATTTGCAGGACAAAGTGGTCCTTGACCTATTTTTGTTTTCCTTTCGGTCAACAAGCCATGTCGACGATTTTAAGGACCACTTTGTCCGGCAAATAGGTACATCAAGGACCAAAAGGAAAACTAAAATAGGTTAAGGACCACTTTATCCTGCAACTAGGTACATCAAGGACCAAAAGGAAAACCAAAATAGGTTATGGACCAAAAGGAAAACAACTCAATAGGTTAAGGACCAAATAGGTGCTTAACTCTCCAAACATATGATGAGAGAGGAAAGCAAACCGGATTAGGACGCCAAATCGAGAACGTGATTGGATTAGGTTGTGAAAGTTTGTTATTTGTGTGACAAGAATTGTATGTCTAGACCTACTATTGAGGTTTTCATCTGATCTCGATACTTTATGAGACACAAGTAATGGGTTGATTAGTCTCGTTTTGGGACAAGGTAAAACTCCTATGAAGCTCAATTTTGAAAAATTGAGTGTAAGCGCTTGATAATTTTTTTGTTGATAAGTTTTTCTATTTGCGAGTGTTGTTATGCTGCCCGTTAAGCCTGTAGCATTTCTTGTTCTCATAGACATGGAGCCGTCTACAGACTTGCATAAAATATACAAGGTGCTTCATATGTTTGTATGAATTGTTGGCAACATAGCATTATTTTGTTCAATTTCTTTGGAGCTCCAATAGTTGCTGTATACGTTTGTATTTTGGTACTGATGATCAGCATTTGATGTTATATTTTCTCGTGCAGTCCCCAGGTAACCATTGCTACTGCTATAATTTTTTGTCACCGTTTCTTCCTTCGGCAGTCACATGCAAAGAATGACAGGAGGGTAAGTTTTATTTCCTTATCTGTCCAGTCATCCATCCATTATCTTCGAATTATGTTACAGTCTGATTATGAGTCAGAACAAACAGACCAAAACCATGTTCCCTTTGATGTTGAATCTACTTAACATACCAGGCACTCCTGTTCAGAGTAAGAGTCCTACATGAGATTTGCACGCTTATTAATGAAACAGTAAAAGAAAAGTAATGTAGGACTCTTACTCTGGGATGGAGTAATAAATAAGTTATCTGGTGAAGTACTACAAATTGTAGGATATGGGTGCATGGATAATAAGTTTTTCCCCAAAGGAAGTTTGCCACCATTTGTTGGAGTGCTAACGCTAAAATTTGTTAAACAATTTTTGTCTTACAGAGTAAGTATGTGTAATATTTCGTTGTTCATTGATATGCTTAATAGTTATGTTGGTAAGTATGCCATAATTAAGGCTCTGGTTTTTTATAAGTAAACAGGTAAAAGATAGCATTATCTAAATTTTTGCGAGACCAATGAGCAATACATTGGGGGAGCACTTACAAAAAGATCAAGAGAAATGCGACAAAATTATATTTGAACGCAAGGGGTGTAGGCATTTGGGGGTGTGTGAAAGAAACAAAAGATGCGAATGAAGAGATGATAAAATACTGTGTATATAGAAATACTTCCATCTATCCCAAAATGAGGGGGTGAATTTTCAAAAAGTTTTTGTCGTAATTGCGCGTCTATATGTTAAGGCTGTTTATGCATGTGTGCTACTAAAATTATTTTAACTTCCTTGTTTTCCTTGGAAAATTCAAAATGGTCGCTCATTGGGACTGAGGGAATACAACATATAGTAATCTTGATTACCCATGGAGACATCATTTCATCCTCATAAGATATTTCTGCCACTCTTGGTAAGGTTAAATCATAAGAGATATGTGAGCTCAACGATATGAAGGGTAGTAGAGCGTTATTGAAAAGCCTAGTACCGTCATAGTTTGATATTTAAGAAATACTCGGAAAGTGTTGATCACTGTTCAACCATTGTCGATGGTGCTCATTTCCTTTGGCATAATCTCTTGTGATTAGCAAGGCTTGAGATCTGTCTCATTAAGTCCGTAGGATTTGCTATTGCTTGTGGATGTGGGCACTCCAGAAGTGATTAGGCTTTGCCTTTGATGCTTGTGTGCAATGGCGGACTTGCTATATGTTGAGGGATGGCAAGTCGATTTTTGGTGATCTTTTTGTAATATACTCCATCCTTCCGGGAATGATGTTCCCACTTTTTTAGTGTTACTTTGAATGAACTTTGAGCAATTATTTTAAGTTAGTTTTATTATATCCAAATCCAAATTAAAATCTAAAAAGTGTTGTTGATAGTATTTATAATAGTGTATCGTTTACAATTTTTGTATTTTTATAAGGATAATAATCTAACATAAATTATTGCTCAAAGTTCAAAAAAAGTGACCAAAAAAAGTGCGAACATTCCGGGGCAAAGAGAGTATGCATGTATACCTTCCACATCTAAAAAAATGTTTCATTAATATTGCATTTAGTTGTATCGTTTTTGATTGATTTTTTTTTTTTTTTTTAACATTTATAATAAGACACCTTAATTTATAATTATCAACTAAAATAAAGAGTATGGTCAATTTACATTTAAGTTTTTTCTTTTGAATATTAAGAAAGCTAGTTTTTCAGTAATTATTAGTACTCCTTCCATACCTAAACGATTGTTCATTTTCTACTTTGAGAGACACTTGAGAAAGTTGTTTTTAGCACTTTTAATTGCATAAATATGGGAACAATCTTAATGATCTTACCATTTGACACCATCATTGTTAGTGTGAAGTGCAAACATGATTGATGGAGATTGTAGCAACTTATCAAAAAATTGGATATTCATTGAGGGACAAATATTTTTGAGAAATGGGCATTATTAGGGACGAAGGGGCTTTTCTCGGCCTTTGTGGTGCGTTTAATCAACGATCTCTTATGAATAAGGTGGTTCTTTGGCGCCTCTCCTTGGCTCTTTCTGCGTTATTCAGAGGAATTGGAAGGCGTAGCTTTATTTATAAACGTTTCTTCTCCAATTTTCTTGATGGATTTCTTATGCATCTTCTTATCTCTTTTCTGGTTTTGATGTATTATATACAAGCTTTTTCTTGTCCAAAAATATTTTGGGGATGAATGTATATTATAGTGGCTCACATCTTTCACAATGTTTTGCAGACCGTTGCAACAGTTTGTATGTTTCTTGCGGGTAAGGTTGAAGAAACTCCTAGGCCTTTGAGAGATGTTATCCTTGTTTCATATGAAATTATTCACAAAAAGGATCCTGAGGCGATACAGAGAATAAAACAGAAGGTGTTAACTGATTACGGTTTTATTCCGCTTACTATACTAATTTCATATCTATTACTCCCGCTGTCCCGAAATGATCTTCCTAATTTTGAGCAATAATTAAAATATCCTAATGAGCATCTTATAATTGTTATTGATATTAATAGTATTTATAATGGTGAGCAAGTTTAGATTTTTCATTAAGATAATTAATTAATTTAAATTTGCTTCTCAAAGTACCTTCGTAGAAACAACAAGAAAAGTAGGAAGATCATTTCGGGACAGAGGCAGTATCATTCTTTTTGTTAATAGGAGTTTACTTCCTATTGCTTGATTCTTCTCTTTTTAAAAGACATGGTATTTCTATCGTTGACATTTGAGTTTTGAGTAGTAATGCCATGTGAAATGGTCCATTTCATAGAACATTTTGTTTGATATATTGTCATGAAATGTTTTGTTTGAGATCAGATGGTTGACATTGTGCATGCAATCATGCAGGAGGTCTATGAGCAACAAAAAGAGTTAACTTTAACTGGAGAGAGGGTTGTACTTGCAACCCTTGGTTTTGATCTTAATTTGAACCATCCATACAAACCCCTTGTCGATTCTATAAAGAAGTTCAAGGTCGCACAAAATGCCCTTGCTCAAGTTGCATGGAATTTTGTTAATGATGGGTATGATTATTCCTTGTATCATGCAATGCCCCGTCCAAGATCGCTCTCTTATCTCTTTTTGACCTGAATTAGTGACATGCAGGCTCCGGACTTCTCTGTGCTTGCAATTTATGCCCCACCACATTGCAGCAGGTGCAATATTTCTTGCTGCCAAGTTCCTCAAAGTAAAGCTGCCGTCTGATGGCGAGAAAGTTTGGTGGCAGGAATTTGATGTCACCCCACGCCAATTGGAGGGTTGGTGTCTTGCCCTCTATATGATTATACTCCCTCCGTCCGAAAATGATCTTCACGTTTGACTATTCAAACTTTTTAAGGATATGAACACTTGCTTCACTAGTCATGTTTATTTTGTACACTTTTAAGCTTAAATCGTAGAAATGTGAAGAACTTTTTGGGACAATAAGAAATGGCAAATGAGAAGATCATTTTGAGACGGAGGGAGTATTAGACTGAGATAATTACCCTTATTAAATTAGTATTTGATTCTTGGGGGCATTTACCATATAATCCCTCAATATTATTTTATTTACCTCCTAGGACAAGGAATATTTTAGCTAACCATATAGTCCCTAGCTTACATCTTCCTTAACATTTTACTAACTACACCCTCTCAACATTTTACTTTCACCCCAACCACTATCCCCTTAGGCTGTCCCTCACCACCTTCTCCAGTCAACAACTCCGGCGACCACCATTTCCGGCGACGACTCCGGTGCAATTTTTTTTTTTTTTTTTTTTAGCTTCAGTGACCTTCCAGCAACCAAACAGTTGAGAGCTTACTGAGTAAGTTCTCAGTTGTCAACTAAACTACTAATAACACGAACAACTCCGGCGACCACAAACTCCGGCGGCCAACTCCGGCGACCAAACAACTGAGAACTTTTCAGTAAGTTCTCAGTTATCAACTAAACTACCAAGAACATGAACAACTCTGGTGACCACCAACTCCGGCGACCAAACAGTTGAGAACTTTTCAGTAAGTTCTCAGTTGTCAACTAAACTACTAAGAATATGAATAACTCCGGCGACCACCAACTCCGGCGACCAAACAGTTGAGAACTTATCAGTAAGTTCTCAGTTGTCAACTAAACTACTAAAAACATGAACAACTCTGGTGACCATCAACTCCGGCGACCAAACAACTGAGCTACTAAGAACATGAACAACTCCGGCGACCAAAACAACTGAACTTATCAGTAAGTTCTCAGTTATCAATTACAAAGAATACGACCAACTCTGCCGAACAACTCCGACAACCAACGACTAAGAACTTCTCAACTATTCGAAAAAACTTCACCTCTTTTCTATTGTTCTTAGTTGTCTACTAAAAAGACAACCAACTCCGGCAAACGATCAACAACTGAGAACTTATCAGTAAGTTCTCGGTTGTCGATTAAACTACAAACACAATGATGAACTTCTCGGTTATTCAAGTTGTCAACTGGGAAGGCGGCTAACTCCGACCGACAACCACATAATTTATTAGCTTACAACAACTTAAAATTTCTTAAATGTTCTCAATTATTTACTAAAATTGTTCTCGATTGTGTACACAAAGCATCAATTGCTAATTCTTGACTAATGAATCACAGTACCACAATAAACCAATCTGAAACATATGGCATTAATAACCAAATAAAAACAATACATACTCATCAGCTTGAGTTTAATGTCATAAACAATATATAACCATGGCTCAAATATGCTTACCTAGAGGGAGTAACAACCTCGACATAATTTATTCGAAAATGAAGCCGGAGAAGGCTGCGGATGTTGGCCGGCGACGAAGTTGAAGACGACGTCGGCAAAGACAGTAGGATATCGGCTCTTCACCGACCTGCACAACCTCGACAGATGGTTGTGTCATCAACGCCAGCTAATCGCCGCCGTTCAGCGCCATATTGTCCGTTTGTATCGCCGGAGAGGGAAAGAGAGGGGAGGGGAGCGATTGGCCAGTGAAGTTTGTGATTCTTGTTACAGATCTACACAGATCTAGGTAGATCAATTGAAAATAGCGGACGGCAGTGAGTGGCCGGAGGTCGACGGAGTGGGGGAGGAATTCTACGGAGGTAATGGATTTGGAGGGAGAGCGGCGGGCTCGCCGGAGTTGGGAGGGGTCGCCGGGGTTAGGAGGGGACGAGTCGACGGTGAGTTAGAGAGAGAGAGAGAGAGAGAGAGAGAGAGAGAGAGAGGGAGAGAGAGAAAAAAAATCCCTGGGTGTGTGAATAAGAGAGAGTAGGGGAGGGAGGGGTGTAGTTAATAGGCCAAAGGACTATATGGTTAACTAAAATATTTTGTAGGACTAGGAGGTAAAATAGAAAAGTCTCTGTCCTAGGACGTAAATTCAATAATATTGAGGGACTAGGAGGTAATTTTCTCTTATTCTTGTATGCCCACGCGAACCTCCCTATTTAGTTATACAGGTCCTCCTACTTCACTAGCCTGAAACGGTAAGATTTTATTTCTTTCATAAAATTTTAACATTTGAAACCTCTGAAAGGAACAAAAAGAGAGGGGTTGTACAAGGAAATAAAACATTCAAGACATCCATAAACTGGAGTAATACCACATGCCTACACACAAATCATCCTTTCCCTGCAAGGCCAACTCTCACTCCCTCCCTATCAGTAAAACTATATGAGCTCAATAGTGACCACCATACATGATAACATTTTGCATTTTTCTATTTGTAACAAGAATAATGTAGCTGGTGTATGATTTTTTTTTTGTTTTTTTTTGACGTCAAGTATGCACATTTGTTATATGATCTTTCTTCTCATCTTTAATTATATCTTTTTTATTCGTTGCAGAGGTTAGCAATCAAATGTTAGAACTGTATGAACAAAACAGAGTGCCACCTTCTCAGACTAGTGAAGTAGTAGAAGGTAGTACCGGAGGTGGGGTTACTCAAAGGGCCTCTTCAAGACCTCCTGCAGCTGATGAAGATCGTGCTACTAACAATAGTATTTTTCAGGGAGGAGGGGTAGCCTCCTCTAAGCCCGGAACCTCAAACGTGGCATCATCAAGGCCACCCGATCACAACTCTTCTTATCCTGATACTCACAGTGGTCCTTCAAATGGCATCAAAAGGGAAGCTGAGAATGAAGAAGCGGTTAATAGTGTACATTATCGCCAAGGAGATGGTGAGATCAATGATAATCATCAGCACAATGAAGCTGATTCCTTGCCTCCAAATTTCATCAAAAGGGAGGCTGAGAATGAATCAAGGTATGGTTCTGAGGGACATGGCATCAAAAGGGAAGCTGAGAATGAATCAAAGGAATTAGGTGAATTTAAAGACAAATATCACGTTAGAAATTTGGAGGCCAAAGATAGTAAGGTGGGGCAGTCACCTCATGATGCTATTATAAAGATTGACAAAGACAAGGTAAAGGCTGCTTTGGAGAAACGTAGGAAGGCCCGTACTGACGTGGCTCGAAGAACAGACGTCATGGATGATGATGATCTCATAGAGAGGGAACTAGAAGATGGTATAGAATTGGGTGCTGATTCTGACAGAAAGCATAATTGGTCTAGGCCCTCGAACCAGCCAGATATAGACCATGTTGAAGAAGGGGAGGTGGGGACGTTTGATGATGCTGACAGGGAATATAGGTCACCACCAAAGTCGAGCAGTCGTAAAAGGAAGGCTGAGAGCCCTCCTGAGAAACCAGTAGAAGGAAAGCAGCGGACCCATCACCATAACCACCATGATTATCCTGAAGACAAAAGCAGGTTGGGCAAAAGTGGTTACTCAGAAAGGGATCACAGACGGCATATTCAGGAAAATCATATCTGAAGTGGGGCCACTGCTTGCCCGAGTATGATTATTGATGTCCTTGAATTTACCTACATAAAAGAACATCAGTTTGCTGCTGCTATCACTGTGTTCAGTGTTCCTTAATTTGCTCGCTACCTACAGATATCCGGGGGCTTTAAGTTATGGTAAGAAAAAAATTACCAAAAAAAAAAAAAGCTGTTAGAGAATGAAACTGAGTTTTACGAGTTCCTTTTCTCCTTGCTGGACATTATCATGTCTTCCTGTTCTCAGTTTTTTTGCATGTTTTCCTCAAATACGAGGAAAAAATTGTAAGGATTTGGTGATGCGCTAATGAATGGTCCCTGCTGGTCCGTGGTTTCCCTTGGATATCTGAAGTGATTCAAAATTAGTAGTCATCTAATGTTTGGTAGTGCATATAGCAAATGTTATCAACTTCATTTTCTTGGTGCATTTCACACTCTATAAGGTTAATTACATATATTGTCGGGTTTAAAAGGCTTAAGGTCTTTGAATTTTGCTTGTATCTGGCATTGTTTGTATCAGGGAGAGGCTTCTGAATTCGCCTGTGATGGGATCTTCTTTTTTCGTGTTTGTAGTTTGGGATGTGCTTGTCAATGTTACTCGGAATATTTTAAGTTGGACAAAATGTATTGCGGTGCGGGGGACTGCTTTTATGCATGAATGCAGTTGTAAAATACTCCTTATGTACAAATTGTTTGGACATTCATTTTGGTACATACTAAGACATGCGCCACAAAGTCTCCCTGACTAGTCACAATTTTATTGTAGAGATACACATCCAAGCCTTTAATCAAACTAGTCAGACAGTAGAAATGATAACTAAATGGTAAAAGGAATAACTTGTATTACAGTTTGCTTCTACAGTAATATTTTCTCCAAACGAAAACAGGGTCAATGGACAACAGCTTAATGTATGAAATCCTTGAGCAATTCTGGGTTCGTGACTCCATCTCCATACTTGTAGATCATGTCTATCATGCGCGTATTCACGAGTAATGATATCCAGGAGACGACCAAGCGTTTGATGAGCCAAGACACTATTTTGGTCGAGTTTTTTTTTTACCAATTAAATGCTTCTTTAGTTGAAGCTCTCCCATTGCCATATACTCGTTGAATGTTGGTTGGTCATCCACTGTTAAACCTCTCAGCCTCACGATAGTAATCCTCGAGCCACTTCCTTCGTCTGCACAATTTAAGAGACCAATTACAGAGCAACGCGAAAACCAACATATATTAACTTTCAAAGATACCGATGAGTAGACCATATTCATAGACAATTACTGGAAAGTATATGAAAGGCTAAATTCAGTAAGGCCTACTTTTGCTTGGTCAACATTAAATGACCGACCTTCCTTAGCCGTTTGTTCCTCAATTTCATCGTAACAACTCATAAGGATGCAACAGAAAAACTGCAGTTACAGTCCCTTAGAAAAGGGCCATTCAAAGCTTGAGTAATCTGTGTCAACATAGAAGGATTAATGGTAGCTAACATGCTTTCCAACTTATCAGTCATGAAGGCAAGCGCTTAGTCAATAAAGCTTCGCATACACTTCACGTTGCTACACAAGGTATCTTGGAACTTCCTGTCTTCGAACTGGTTAATCAAAACAAGCCGCATACGGAGTATAACATGATATTAGGTTCATATTATACACACATTGAGTGCTAAATGATAACATGGTCAAGGACAATGATCAAGAAACTAAAGCTCGAGTGTTTCATATTAGCCGACCACAGATCATTTCAAGACTATGGCTGTGTTGTTGTTGTAAAGTTAGTTTAAGTGTTTAGATTACAGGCTTCATACTTGACCAGAGTTTGCGATGATCTATATAAGATGTTTCTAAAGCACTTTGCATCTTTCCTATGGTGTCACTAAGCTGGCAATCTCCGATACGTGCTAAAGATGAATGTGATTACATTTTCCGCTTCTTTCCACCCTTCTTCCCAATGATTGAGACTTACCATAAGCTTGACAAAAACCAACATGAGTTGTGTTTCACCACAATTTTTACATTTCGCGTATCATATACCAACTGACTACACCATGTTATCATTATTGGACATTTTGGACTTCATCATATGGGGCTTAACCTCAGTCTCTAAGTCTAAGCTAATCACCCCTAAGTCCCAAGCGTCAAAATTCATACTCTTATGACATTAAGATCGGCACTCAAAACGTACAAATGACAACTTATAACATCAGAATGTTCTTACAAATCATCACCAGTTCATCACTAGTGCCACGGACCCTCTAGTTCCACCACCCCTAAAGAAAAAAGATGAATCCTTCTCCTTATTTATTCCCTCAAAACTATCTGTGTAACTTTTCTCATGGGGAACCATGGATTTCTAACACATTTCACCCAGCCTTTTTTTTTTTGTTTGATAAGACACATTTCACCAGCTTCAACACCCTACACTATTCTGCTCATCAGCATTTAGGCCCGCTGATCGTGAAGTTCTCCAATCAAATAAAGTCAACAATTTATTCAGTCACCTTCGTGTCCTAATCACAAGTCTGGAGTAATAATTTGTTTCTTGCATATAGTAATGTGTCACATGGTTATTAAAAAAGTTGCTATCAAGCTATGCAATACAATACGTACCTGGAGCTCAGCAGCGTACCTGCACCAGTTGAATACATTTCCAAGAAAGTGATTTTTAGCAAATCCTTCATTTTCTATGATGCTTTGTTATTTCTCCCCCGTGGACCGATATTATTGATCTGTCAGACAGCGAGATGCAAATATATTACCCATCCTTTAGAAATAGTTGCTCAAAGATTCCTTCTTGTCTTTGTAGAAAACACTTCATTATAACGTAAAGAATATAAGCATATGATAGCGCCAGTTGCATGTAATAATACTCAAAATCCAACAACTTAATTATTACTCAAAAGCTAATAAGTAGAGAAAATAAGAAGTTCTATAATGGGCTAAAGCCAGATGATCAAGAATAATACCAAACAGTAAATCGAACTGATCATGAGTATCTCATAATTTTTCTTTCTCCCAATTGCTGAATATTTTCTATGCTTAGAAGTTTATGCTTTGGTTATTTTAATCTCTTCTCATGCAGTAATTTACCAGATCACCCTGTTGAAATTCCTTGCAGTTGCTATGGACATGTTACTTTGAGTGCAGTGACGGCCTAAGTCAAAATATAAAATGAGGCCTTCATTACATGAAATAAAGTAAGATATCAAAATAAGGCCATTTATACATGTAATAACATCCAAGAGTTTACAACAGAAGCAAAATGCTCTACCGAAATCTATTGAATAAAGTAGCTTCCCAGCAATCTGTGTGTGTGCTCAAAGTTCCTTCGTAGTAACGGCAAAAAAAAGTATGAAGATCATTTTGGGACGGAGGGAGTATTCAAAACTGGCCTTAAAATTAAGAGGGCCTTAAACCATAGCTTCCTTGGCTTTATGGAAGAGCTGGCCCTGTTTGAGTGTCCATACCGCAAAAATAGTAACATAATGATATTTTAAAGAGTCCAAAAATAAACTACAAGAATGATATTAAAATGCAGTTTCTTCAGCCATAAAACCATTGGAATAGCACAAACAGCGTCATTTATCTTCGACAATGGAGCTTCAGACTCTATTCTCTCTGCTTACAATCCTCTCCCTCCTCTGGTCCCTCCTCAAGCTATTCACAAAAATAAAAAGACCCAAATCTCCACGTAAAACTCAAAACCTTCCTCCAGGGCCATGGAAGTTACCTCTTTTAGGAAATATGCACAATTTGGCAATTGGTTTACCACATCAGACTCTTAGACACTTGGCCAAAAGACATGGACCAATCATGCATCTACAACTTGGAGAAATTTCAGCAATTGTCATATCATCCCCTCGATTGGCAAAAGAGGTGATGAAGACACATGATCTTGCCTTTGCAAGCAGGCCGGAGCTGCTATCCAGTACAATTGTTGCATACAATAATACTGACATAGTTTTCTCTCCCTATGGAAATTATTGGAGACAAATGCGTAAAATATGCGCATTGGAGCTATTTAGTGCCAAGAAAGTGAGGTCATTTTGCTCTATTCGAGAGGATGAGGTCTGGAATCTCATTGAATCCATTGCAATATCCTCTGGGTCAGAAATAAATCTTTCCAAGAAAATTTTCTCAATGATCAATGCAATAACATGTAGGGCAGCATTTGGAAGAAAATGCAAAGACCAAAAGGAACTTATAGCACTAATCATAGAGCTAACATCTTTGGCAGGAGGGTTTGATTTGGCTGATGTTTTTCCTTCAGCAAAATTACTTCATGACCTCACAGGTACGAGGGCCAAGTTAATGAAGATCCACAAAGGTTTTGACCAGATAATTGACCAAATTATCAACGATCACAGTGACCCCCTAGTAAACGCAGAAAGTGGTGCTCTAAGTAGGGAGGAAGAAGATCTATTCGATGTTCTTTCGAGGCTTAAAGATAGCGGTGAACTTGATATCCCGATAACATCTGACAATGTCAAAGCTGTCATTTTGGTTAGTATTTCCGGCAATAACTTAACTTGTTTTCTCCCTATTGCAAAACGTAACTAAGTTAAAATGTTAATAATGCAGGACATATTTTCAGCTGGCACGGATACTAGTTCAGCAACGATTGAATGGGCAATGTCTGAGATGATAAGAAACCCAAGGGTCATGGCGAAAGCACAAGCAGAATTAAGAAGAGCTCTAAACGGAAAGGAAAAGGTTCACGAGGCAGATATTCAAGAACTACTCTACTTAAAGCTTGTAATCAAAGAAACACTTAGGTTGCACCCCCCTCTACCCCTGTTGGTCCCACGAGAATGCAGGGAGAAATGTAATATTGATGGATATGATGTACCCGTGAAGACCAAAGTCATCATCAATGCTTGGGCAATAGGAAAAGACCTAGAATACTGGAATGATGCTGAAAGTTTCATACCTGAGAGGTTTGAAAAAATGTCCATGAATGGTACAGGAACTGATTTTGAGTATATCCCGTTTGGGTCAGGAAGAAGAATGTGTCCGGGCATGTCAATGGGCTTAATAAATGTTGAGCTTCCACTTGCACATCTACTCTACCACTTCAACTGGAAACTCCCTAACGGTCTGAAATCAGAAGATCTAGACGTTAGCGAGGCCTTTGGAATGACTGTTAAACGGAAAAATGAATTGCATTTAATTCCCACCAAGTATAGCATCAGTTAAGTTACAGTCATTTACCAGTTCTAGAGTTTGAATGTATAGCATACTATAACAGTTTGCAAATAATGAAGAAAGTGCAGGTTGTAAACATATTTCACCAGGCAATAATTGCGTGCACATGTACTCTTTAGATACTATTCTGTATGTATTATCATACAGCGGAATATGTTCAAGTAGTTCATTTGTTTGTTTTCTTGATGGTTATTGGATTGTCGCATTTCAATATAGGTGTATTTGGCCTATGCTCAAAAGTTAATATAAAGAAAAACTAATAAACCATCAGCGAAACAAACATGAATTCTAGTCCAGTACCCTTGAAGGAGTTACAACACATGCAAATTACATGTAAATGTACCAAGCAAAACACGGGAAACAAAATTGGCAGTTCTGCCTACATATATTGTTTCAGCATCCGTCGACGCAATGGGAAAATTAGGATATTAGAGGTAGGAAGCAAGGCATGAAAATATGCTAAAGGCTACACACATAAGATATTTATGATTTATTACAAGCTAAGGTTATATTGCATCAACATCAGGAATCGTGCTTTTCACACATCTCTCTAAGTAGTTTGCGAATGTTTAAAGGTATGCAGTACAGGGGAATGATGAACGGCCAAGATTGTAGGTACTTGATAAGCTTGGAATTAGCACCACCTAAACCAGCGGGAGCACAGAAGTAAGGTTGAATTTCCAGACAAACTGAGAGGACAGGAAAAAGCACTGCCAAGGAAGTGGAATGCAGGTTGAATAAATACTAAATCCCAAATTCAATGCACAACATTTTAAGATATACGGAATGAAACTGACGTCAAAACTTTCTACTAGAACAATCAACACATTCGATTTTATGTATCCTGCAGAAATATGCAAGACGATAATTAAGAAATACTCACTCTGATGTCCATTTTCAAGAATTTTTTGTCCCAAAATGAATGTCTTTTTTTTTGAAAAATAACTTGTCCGTAAACATCTTTTTACCATTTTTTTTCACTAGTCTCTTTTTACTTGCAAAACTAAATGTTTGGAAAGAAAATTAAAAGAATATATATGTCTCTTGGCCACTAAATTTTATAAAAAGTAGTGAATTTCAAAATGTCCCTTCAAATGAAATTTGGACATTCATTTAGAGACGATGGGAGTACATTTTACTGAATCTAAGTTTATTTGAAAACTTTTAAATAATTTTCCGCGAATCTAAACTTCCACGACACTAGTTCTCTAAGTTGTGTTGGTTCATGAATCCTATTTGTATATGAAGTGCTGTCACATTTGTTTTAACATGCATATATAACACCATATTCAGATAACAATATACTTCTGATATCCAGAGTTATAAGAGTTCATCACAACATTTAGTGATAGTTCAGTAAAATCTGACGGAATCTCAAAGCTTTAAGATGAGTATCAGTTGACTTTTCCATATATATGAGTGTCATTTGAGCTACAATTGCTCGTCGCAATATCTAATACTCCACGAATACTTCACTGATGAATAAAAATAAGATTCTACTTCTTTTTTAATGGTAACTTAAATGAAAGCATAAATAACTTTGTGGTTGGGAAGATCGTTTTGCATAAGAAGTGCAAATGAATATCAGCCTTTACAGTCTGCTAAACATCATCCCAGGCATAGTCTAACTTAGGGAATACAGGTCATCTCATATATTTACCCCAAAAATTGTTCGTGTTGAGTATCAATATCCGAAAAATAGTTTATTTGACAAACAGGTTCATGTGTTGTTTTAGCTTTTCCAATAAGCGATTCTTCCAAAGTGAAAATTATGATTCTGATTTTGAGATTTTTTCTTCTATGTGGAAGTTAGCATATATTAACAAAAAAGACATTATCAACAATAATAACAATCTTGGCCTAGAATTACACTTGTACTCCCTCCGTTCCTTAATATAAGTCGTTTTAGCAAAAATTACACAAACCAAGGAAGCAATAACTCTTCTTTAAACTTCCCAAATTACCCTTTCTATCTCTTAGTATTAATTTAATGCAAATAAAGACTCATTTCTCTCTTCAACTACCTTACACAAACCAAGGAAGCATTAAAGATGGGCATTTTGGTCTAAAAGACCAAATAAAAGCTAAAACGACTTATAAAAAGGGACAAAATTGAGAGTCTAAAACGACTTATATTAAGGAACGGAGGGAGTATAATACAAGTATATTAACTGGAAACTTTGGCAGCATCTTCTATTATCCTGTATAAGGTCTCATATAATAGCAACATGTATTTTAATGAGACAAGGAAATGGAATATGATCCGAAATTTCTAATTTAGCTAGCAAATCATAAACAAACAGTTTGCGACAAATTGCAGCATATATGTCTAGCCTACATAAGAAAGATAGAAGTATCCAGATGGTGAGAAAAAGATGCAACCACTTGAAAGGCTTTCACCGAGTCAGATTATTTGGATCTTCGAGATCTAGTAAGTACTCCCTGCTCCATTTTGACTTTTTAGGGTCAATATAAATAAACTTTGACCAAACATTGATGATGATCGGCTCATTCTAATGAAATTCAAAAAATTGTAATCGACAAATCATTAAGTGATTTATCACTTTTTCAATTTCATTATGATCATTAGATTCTGATTTACATCAATGATTGGTCAAAGTTCATTTATGTTGACCATAAAAAGTCAAAATGAGACAAACTTTCCAGGACAAAAGGGAGTACTACTTTAGTCTTCTATTGAAAAGACATTTATTTGATAAAGTACAGGCAGTATGGTATCAACTTTAAAGTCTCAACTAGCATCTTAGTATCAAAAGATTCCAAAAATCATATTCTAGCTCCTAAATTTTGGAGATTGAACTGTTCTCCTATACATACATTACACACTTATATTCTACTCATTCCCCAATAAAACACTTACTCAATAAGAATTTACTTATATTTAACTAGAAACTTACCCAATCAGAATGGCTCACAGAGAACCTTGATGCAACAGCCTGAAAGTCAATGCCTGCATATATGCTTAAATACTACAGTTTACTGAGTAGATTATGATAGTACGACGAATTAAATTAAAGTCAGCGAGCATCTCGGTATCAATCGGGTTCAAAATACACCGGCAGTTTGATTTTTTTAAATCTTGTAGTTCTGTACTTCTTCAAGGAGACAAAACTGCTATATCATGCTAGCATGTAATGCTTGTATCCTACTCAATAACCCATTAAGACACTTGATTAAAAGGATTTTACATGTATTTAATTACATATGCAACCAAAATAAAAGGACAAATAAAGGCAAGTTGACAAAAGAGATCAAAAGTCAATGATAGTCTGTGTCCTTAAATTCAGTATATTCATTGAAGAGAGGACATAGAGAAAGTACGCAATTACTTACTACATTCCTTTCTATTTCTCTAATGGATATCCAATTATTTTCATCTTCCATTGTTTTCGTAATTATTCTTCTCCTGTTCTTGTTAATATCATTAAAAAACTGAAACAATCCAACAAACAAAAAATGTCTCCACCTTGGGTATTGGAAGGTAGTTTTGCTTAAGAAGTTAAATAATACTCCCTCCGTCCCGAAAAGTTAGTCCCTCTTTTTTCATTGTTAGTATGAACTTTGAGGAATAATTTAGGATAATTCAAAGTAACCAACATTATTGCTCAAAGTTCATTCAAACCAACAATTAAAAAAGAGGGACTACTTTACCGGACGGAGGGAGTATAAGACATCATGATTTGATACACATCACCTAGGCATATTATAACTTAGAAAAGACAGCTCAATGTTATGTTCGTGCCTCAAAATTTTTCTTGTGGAATGTCACGAGCTATGAACTGGAAAATAGTTGTTAGAACATGGCTTGCAATACAAGTTATTTGGACTTCCATCAATAAAATCATGACTATAACATTGATATAAAGTATAGTCAAGCCTAGTCAATGTGTAAAATCCCTGAAATGTAATTTATCTATTTATGATGGGCAAAATGGTAAATTAACATTGCTTAAGAAGTGAATAGGTGTGGTCCCTAAATGAAATGTCACCAAGCCTACTATATAAAGGGACTTCCATCATCCCTTAAAGGCTGCTAGAATCTTTAGTTTCCTCATTAATAATCATCTTCATTTGTTAGAAGAGAAAGAGAGAAATTGAAAGAGACATTCATCATTTAGAAGAACACATTCCTAACAATTGTTCTTCATCTTCTCCCTCAAGATCACATCATGGATTCAACATGTAAATGATCTTGAACGCTTCCGCTTCATCTCCTTCCTCATTCTTCTTCTAAATATGAGTATGGCATTCAGGGTAAAATTGTTCCAACAATTAGTATCAGAGCCCGCTCATTATTTAGTTTGAGTTTGAGTTCTTTTAAGAAAGCTTTATGCTTTAATTGATTCATTTTTTCCTGTTAAATCATAAAGATTTGATGATGATTAGGGACTCTAATTCATTCATAGAGTACTGATAATCTTCATCTAAAATTAAGAAAATGGTTTGAAAGTTTTGTTCATTAAAACTCAATGATTCAAGTTTGACTATCCCTTCATAACATGGTTTTATGTTTTGTGCATACCATGTGGATCTACTTACTTGATTCCATTAATTTTAAAAGCAAGATTATCCTAAATAACATGGTTTTATGTTTTAAGTACATACCATGTGGATCTACTTGCAATTCATTTGATTTTGGGAAAAATTTAGACAAAAATTCAGAAGTGCAGAAAATCTGGCACGGTCGTGCCCTTTGTTTGGCACGGTCGTGCGCATTCATTTCCTTGAACCGGTGCATCTGAATAGTGCTGGTCCGAACGGGTGTCTTGTTTAATCCGGTCGGACCGGTTCGTTTGGCACGGTCGTGTCTCTGGTTTAGCACGGCCGTGCTCATTGTACCGTGAAAACATGCACTTTCGGATAATTTTGGCACGGTCGTGCATCTTTTTTAGCACGGTCGTGCAAAGTGTGCCGTGAGAACATGTCTTTTCCGCTAATTTTGGCACGGTCGTGCCTTATGTTTAGCACGGTCGTGCACATTACGCCGAGAAAAACAATGTTTCTGTAAATTGATGCACGGCCGTGCACTTTATATGCTCGACCGTGCATCTACTGTTCATCAGAATTGGATTTTTGAAATTTTCTGTATAATTTTGTTTTTCCCTTTGGAACAAAACATACATTTTTTCAAACCCTAAGGCCTTGATTAATTATATGCTTTGACAATTTTATTCATTGTTTAAATAATATTGTCGCCTAAGTGATTTACGTTATTTAAACCCTAAAATTGTAAAGTGTTGGATGTTTAAGTTGATATGTGAATGGCTTGAACTTTCCAAAGAAGATCTTGACATTTGACTAAACTTGGGCATTCATGTGGTAACAAGTAAAATGAACATTAGGTTATTTTCTTAGGTACTTATGTAGGCCCAAAGGAAGATTAAGTATTTATTAAAATATAAGTTCAAATTACTTGTTGCCTAAGGCAATCATTTATGAGTCAACTCGCATCCAAAGATTAGTTTTGATGTCATGTTGATTGTCTTGTTGATGGATTTCGTTGATATAATTAATCATTTTTCATTATGTAGTGTCTTATACATGTTTTGTATTCATTCTTGTTCTCGAAATTCCAACAGATTTACTTATAGCTTCATCCGTGATTACTGCTATAAGTACCGTACCGATGCTTAATGGGACTAATTTTAAAACTTGGAAAAATAAATTGATGATGATCTTAGGCTATATGGACATAGATCATGCATTAAGGGAGCCGTTTCCTCTTCCTCTCTCTAACGAAAGCACTCAAGAAGAGTGCTTAAATGAGGAGAAGTGGAAACGCTCCAATCGTGTAAGCCTAATGATCATGAATATAGTTGTCCCGGAGACCATTTTAACCGGTATCTCCAAGGATATTGATGCTAAAATATTCCTTGATATGCTTGAGGAACGTTTGGCATCTACCTCCTCTCATGGGACAAAGAGAAAAGGGAAGGATGTTGCGGTTGCAAGAAATAAGAAGCGTAAGGGATCATCTAATGATCATGAAGAATGCTTCTTTTGCAAGGACCTCAATCACATGAAGTACGACTGCCCTAAGTATCACGCTTGGCGTGCTAAGAAAGGTATGTCATTTGGTCTTTGTTTGTGATAAAGGGTAATTTGGTTTCATTTCCTACATATACATAGTGGTTGAATATTGGAACGACAACTCACATAAAGGAAGTTTATGTATGATTGCCTGAAATACCGACGTCCTGGAGAAGATGAATGATTCATCTATATGGAAGCCAGGATCCGGTTGAAGTGCAAGGCATCGGGAATTTTTGTTATTGTTAAAGTACATAGTAATATTTGTATAAATACTACATTTGTTGTACCGTCATTTAGACGGAATTTGATATTTATCACACTATTGAACAAAGAAGGTTATTTTGTTCAATTTTATAAATGTGATTTTTATTTTTATTCCAATGTTGATGGTACTAGTACTTTGTCAAGTAGTCTTTATTCACTTGACCTTATTTACACAATAAATGAATCCCATAAATAATGAAACCAAAACTAGAAAGCAAAAGTTATCAAGTAAATTTTAAGGCATAGGCGTTTGGGTCATATTTCCAAGAGGAAAATTGATAAGCTTATGTTAAAGGAAATCTTGAACAAACTTGATATTTCGAAAAATACTTTTGCATTTAATGCCTTAAAGGAAATTTAAAAACATTAAAAGAATAAGTATTCTCGAGAGCCTCAAGTGTCTCAAAGAACTAATACATCCGGATATTTGTGGGCCATTCATTAATCCTTCATGGAAAGGTCAATAATAGTTATTATGTTTATAAATGACTACTCTCAATATGGATACATTTATTACTTCATGCAAAGACTCAAGTTATTGACGTTTTCAAGTCTTATGAGGTCAAAGTTGGAAATCAACTTTGAAAGACTATTAAGAACATTAGGTCCAATCATGATAGAGTATATCATGGTTGGAATGTTTGTTAAAGGGAACAACGTCTAGGTCCTTTTTACTCGCTATTTTGAAGAGTGTGGGATTGTCTCCATCTACATTAAGCCGGGTACGCCTAGCATAAATGATGTACACAAGAGACATGATAAAATCCTTAAGGAAATGGTAATAAGCATGTTTTGTGCTTCTTTTACCTCACTCATTATGGGCGATACATTAAAACCGCAGCCCTTATTCTCATTAAAGCTCCCTCTAAGCTACTAATACAAACCCTTTATGATTTTGGGACGAATAAGGAACACGTCCTTAAATCATCTTCATTTATGGGGTTGTCTAACATAAGGGTAGACCTTATAAGTCTACTAAGGGCAAGTTAGATATAAGATTGTTAGTAGTTATTCATGAGGTAAGCCAAGAGATCTGGGAGATATATAAATTTTACAACCCAAAAATTTGAACATTTTGAAACGAGAAAAGCTAGGTTCTTTGAGGATGTTGAATTTAGTGGGAGATTAGGTGTAATATTTTGAATTTGGAATAGAAGAGGCATCCATTTCTTCACCTCTTCCATAAGTTCCAATTGGATTTCAAATTTTTGTACTTGATATTCAAGAAGAACATGCAATTCAAAATAAATATGGGTTCCCTATAAATATTGAACAACATGAAAATGTTGATCATAAGAAGGAAATTCAACAACCTCAAAATTAGGAAGAACCAAGTGCCCTTAAAGAGATACAATAGAGTAAGAAGGATTGCAATACCGGATAATTATGAGATGTATCTTACCGAGAAATAAAGGACACATATAAAGCCATTAATGGTCCTAATTCTCATAAGTAGATTAATACCATATATAAAGAGTTGAAATCTTTGAAAGATAACAACTTTTGGGGATCTTTTACATTACCTAAAGATGTGAAACCTATAAATGGGTCTCTAAGACCTAAAAGGATTCACAAAAGTAATGTTGAAAGATATAAAGACCCATCTAGTTGCTAAAGAATTTTCAACTCATAAGAAAGGCATTAATTATCAAGAAAGAAACATTTCCCGATATCTTCTAAAAACTCTTTTAGAACCATTATGGCACTAGTAGCAATTTGTGTCTTAAGCTTCATCAAATGGATATTAAGAACTTTTCTTAATGGAAACATTGGGGAAACTATCTATATGAAGAAATCCATTTATGGACTTAAGTAAAACTTCTCATTAATGGTATTTAAAGATTAATCAAGTTATTCTTTCATTTGGTTTTGAAATGAATCTTGATAAATATTGTATATACCATAAGTTCAGTGGGAGTAAAAATTATAATTTTGGTCTTATATGTGGGTAATATTTGCTTGCTAGTAATGTTTTAAACCTTAATAAGGAAACTAAGAAATTTCTTTGGAATGAAAATTCTTGGTGAGGCATCTTTTTGTATTAGGAATCCA
Source organism: Campanula takesimana (assembly GCA_026119855.1). NCBI lineage: Eukaryota > Viridiplantae > Streptophyta > Magnoliopsida > Asterales > Campanulaceae > Campanula > Campanula takesimana. The sequence continues at coordinate 69,423 of JAOWBW010002179.1, read as the reverse complement.
AGTTCACTGTGAGTATTCACGGAGTATTTTGGGATTATCACAAAAGGCCTATATAGAAAAGGTATTACAAAAGGTATAGCATGCAAAACTATAAACCACTTGACACCCCTAATTTTAAAGGAGACATGCTTAGTCTCAAACAGTGTCCTAAAGTTAATTATGAATCCAAGTATATAGAAATATCCCTCTTTGCATCAGCAGTAAGAAAGCTTAATAAATGCGTAAGTCTTGCATTCAATGTTGGGATGCTTGGTCAATACCAAAGCAATCCAGAAAGAACATTAAGTAGTAGCCAAAAGAATGATATAGTATTTACAAAACACAAAGATCTACATGCCTATTTTTAATCGGATAATCTTGAGATCATTTGGTATTCCGATATTTGTTAAAATTACATGGCTACATAAGTTTTAATGGACTATGATTTGTCAAAACAAGTGTCGAAAGACCAATTAAGATATGACTATCAGGTAGCAGTTCCGTACTCTAACAAAAGGTTTATGGATTTAGACATTAAGTATCTTGTTATAAAGAAAAGAGTACAAAATGAACAGAGAAATACAACTTATTAGAACACTCCATAATTTAACGGATCCATTTATGAAACGTTATCATCTTTAGTGTTTTACGAGCATGTTGCTCATATGGGTGTAACAATTTGATAACATTTAATTTAGTGGGAGTTTTGTGTTGTACTTCATTAATTGTTCTATTATTTTGATCTCATTTGGTAAAGTTGGACTAGTTGGAGAATATGTTTATATATTCATTAAGTTCCATGCTACACATCTATACTTTTGATCTATGTCGTTTAGTTGGATTGGTATATGTGATTATAGTGGGTTTAGTTGCGAATCAATTACAACGACTGCCCCTTTAGTCCTATACTTATGTGGCTAATGGACGAGATTGTTATAGATGACAACAAAGTGCACATAAGGGTTGTCATTTATGTTATACTTATGATTTAAAAGGAAGAACTTAGTTTTGCAATCCAAGTGGGAGATTGTTAGAACATGGCTTGCAATACAAGTTATTTGGACTTCCATCAATAAAATCATGACTATAACATTGATATAAAGTATAGTCAAACCTAGTCAATGTGTAGAATTCCTGAAATGTAATTTATCTATTTATGATGGGCAAAATGGTAAATTAACATTGCTTAAGAAGTGAATAGGTGTGGTCCCTAAATGAAATGTCACCAAGCCTACTATATAAAGGGACTTCCATCATCCCTTAAAGGCTGCTAGAATCTTTAGTTTCCTCATTAATAATCATCTTCATTTGTTAGAAGAGAAAGAGAGAAATTGAAAGAGACATTCATCATTTAGAAGAACACATTCCTAACAATTGTTCTTCATCTTCTCCCTCAAGATCACATCATGGATTCAACAGGTAAATGATCTTGAACGCTTCCGCTTCATCTCCTTCCTCATTCTTCTTCTAAATATGAGTATGGCATTCAGGGTAAAATTGTTCCAACAATAGTTTCTATCGCATGCAGATTTCTTAACTGCAGTAACTTCCGATTTTTTTAATAACCAATTCGTCCAAGGTGAAACTCTAACTAAGCTAGCAAATCTGAAACAAAAGTTTGCAACAAATTGAAGTATACATATCTAGCTTACATAAGACAGAAGTATACAGATTGTGAGAAAAGGATACAACCACTTGAAAGGCTTTCACAGAATCAGATTATTGGATTTTCCAAATCCAGTAAATATAAAACTCCATTATTTATTGATTGAAAGATGTTTATTTAATGTAGTATGCTTAAATGGTATCAATTTTGTCAAGTCTAAAGCATCTTAATATCAAAAGATCCCAAAATAAACAAATGCCGAGTCTACAAATCATATTCTACAGCAAAATTATTGTTCAAGAGAATTCACTTATATTTAACCAGAGACTTACCAATCAGAATGGTACATAGAGAACCTTGATGTAACAGCCAAAAGTCAATGCCTGCATTTGTTGTTCAATACAGCAGTTTCCTGAGTAAAACAAAAACTGCAGCGAATAAAGATAAAGTCTGTAACCATATCAATATCAACTGGGTCCAAAATACACGACAACTTGAGTTTACAAATCTTGTAGTTCATAAATCTTCACAGAGATAGAATCTGTTATATCGTGCAAGCATGTAATTAATGCGTATGTCCTACGCAATCCCCCAATAAGACACCAGTTTAAAAGCATTTATACTTGTTTGAACAGATACACAAACAAAATAGAATGACTGATAAGTGCAACTTGATGAAAGAACTCAAAAGTCAATGACAATCTGTCCTTAAATACAGTATCTTCTTTCATAGACAACAGATAAGAAAATCAATTACTCATACATTCCTTCCTTTTCTCTAATGGAGATCCATTTCTTTTTGTCTCCCTTAGCGTTCCTAATAATTCTCTTCCTATTTCTGTTTAAATTAGCAAAGGTACTGGAGCTATTCAACAAACAAAAATTGCCTCCGGGTCCCACAAAACTACCCTTTATTGGGAGTTTACTGTCCATGGTTAGTTCAGAGGTACCACATAAAGCTCTCAGAAAACTAGCAAACAAACATGGTCCACTCATGCACCTACAACTAGGTGAAATTTCAGCAATTGTAATATCATCAGCCCAGGTCGCCAAGGAGGTGATGGTGACTCATGATCTTGCCTTTGCAGACCGGCCTCTTCTTCTCGTCAGTAGAATTGTCATGTATAATGGTAAAGACATTGCATTTTCACCATACGGTGATTATTGGAGACAAATGCGAAAAATATGCACTTTAGAATTCCTAAGTTCCAAGAAAGTCCGTACCTTTTTCCCTATTCAAGATGAAGAGATCAACCATGTCATTGAATCCATTATCTCATCTGCAGGATCTACCATCAATCTCTCTGAAAAGATCTTTAAGTTGACAAATAATATAACATGCAGAGCCGCATTTGGAAATAGCTGCGAGGACCAAGATCTGCTGATACAGCTGCTCCAAGAGATGGCTGATTTGGCTGGTGGTTTTGATGTCGCGGATTTATTTCCTTCGTTTAAGTTGTTTCATGTCCTTACCGGGATGAAGTCTAAGTTGGAGAAGTTGCACCGCGGGCTTGACAAAATCTTTAGCGACGTCATTGAGAATCATAAACAAAAAGTGACTAGCACAAAAGAAAACAAGGGTTACACAGAGGAAGACATACTAGATGTTCTTTTCAGACTTAAAGAGAGCACAGACCTCGAATTTCCTATAACACTTGACAACATCAAAGCCATTATATTGGTTAGTATGCTTGCACAACCGAAAAGTAACTTTCACAAGTCATATAACATGATCTAATTTAGAATTCATTGATTTTGAACTATGAGTGCTTTTTATACAGGATATATTCTCCGCGGGAACGGATACAACTTCAGCATCAGTAGAATGGGTCATGGCAGAATTGGTTAGAAACCCCAAAGTGATGGTGAAGGCACAAACTGAAGTGAGAGAGGCTCTCAAGGGAAAGAAAACAATAGATGATGCTGATATTCAAGGATTGAAATACCTAAATCTAGTAATCAAAGAAACTATGAGATTGCACCCTGTAGTGCCACTGTTACTCCCACGAGAATGCAGGGAGAAATGCAACATTAACGGTTATGATATACCAACCAAGACCAAAGTCATTGTAAATGCATGGGCACTTGCAAGAGATCCTGCGTATTGGCATGATGCTGACAAATTTGACCCGGAAAGATCTGAAAACAGTTCTCTAGATTTCTCAGGAACTAACTTGGCGTATCTCCCATTTGGTGCGGGTAGAAGAATGTGTCCGGGCATATTACTTGCTATGGCCAATGTCGAGCAGATTATTGCAAATTTGATCTATCACTTTGATTGGAAGCTCCCTAGTGGGATGAAGCCAGGAGACTTAGACATGAATGAGTCATTTGGAGCTGCTGCTAGGAAAAGAAACAACTTGCATCTTGTTGCTACTCCTTATTCTCCAGTTTAAGCCTTTAATATCCCTCCGTTTTGGAAAGATAGTCTCACTTTGACTTTCATGGTCACCTCAATCGAACTTTGACCATAGTCTTATGAAAATCCATTTATCAATGTACAATTCTAAAAATTATTATTGATAATATCCCTAATGATGAATCAATAAAAAAAAAAAATAGAATTGCATAACGATATCTAGATGTTCATAAAGTTGTGCTCAAAGTTTAATTGAGTTGACCATAAAAGTCAAAGTGGGACTATCTTTCCAGGAGAGAGGGATTATCATCTAGGTTTCTTTAATACTTGAAGCTACATTCGTAAACCACAGTCCTAACTCCTAAACACTGTTGAAAATGTACTCAATGTATGTTCATGTCATATCTATTCTGATTTATGATTCATGTTTTTGTATCATCTCTTCAAGGCTTCTACTCGACAATTAGACTTATCTTTTAGAAACCACCTCATTGAGAAGCACTAGTAATCAAGTAGAAGTTGAGCAAGATAAAAGTGAAACGGTTGGCTGAAAGTAGGCTCTGCCATGTGTTCAAATATTCACTTCCTTCAAGCAACATCAGTTGTATTACACTATCGCCCAGCAAGAGACTTAAGAATTTTCAATCCGTACATTTTTAACAAGTCAATTCACCATTTATGCTATTCACAAACAATGTCATTATAGAGTAAATGGCTGTACATGTATGCTAAAACAAAGAATAATTGCTATTGAATAGAAAAATTGGGCAACTGAACCTGTTCATACCTGAATCCGGTATCTCCATTTGTGCGAATTTATAACAATATCACAACAAACTCCCACATAAATGAGAATGGATCATGTGCAGTAATCAAAGGAAAAATACTAAGAAAATGCTTTCTCCAAAAAGTGTTTCCTTTTAAGCGAAAACTGATTACTCCCTCTGTTTTTAAGGATTTCTCTGTGGTAGATTTGTTTTGTTGAGTGTTCCGTTGCGTCAAAATAGGAACAAGAAAAGTTACTCCTTCCGTCCCAAATAAATAACTGATCAAGCGCAAGTTCGGCCATTCATTGGGATAGAGGTAGTACAAAGTAATGGAATGATAATGAATAGAATAGCAGAGTGATTGGACTAAGGTACGAGTGACAGAACCCACATCAGTAATGTAAGTAAAACATGAGATGTGCCCCAATATAAAATAAGTGTTTGGTTGGGAGAGTAAAGCATTGATCCTTCAGGCAGTTTTTAACGGGAGGTGATGAGTGGTCAAATACTCGCATTGAAATATGCGAGATGGGTGTCCGCCCCAAGCCTATTTACGACTAATTGGGCGCTCCCATTTTCACCAATCTGATCCCTATCTGTCCCCACTCCCCAAACCCTATCCCATTTTTCTTCAGCATTTTAACCCCTAGTGCCAAACCAAACCCCCTCTCCCTTTCCCTAAACAACACCCTTTTCTTCTCACAGAAAACCTAGACACGTATTAATCCCAATACCCATTTCTTCTCACAGCAACCATAGCTGTGTATAAAGTCAAAATAGGAAGTAAATTTTCTCTCGAAAGAAATAAAATTACTGTTTTGTAAAAAGCAGAACTTAAGCCTTGTTTATAAAATTAAAGAGCCACCAGACTGGGCCATTAGCTGGGGGAGGAGTATCAAAAAAATGAAAGATCTCAGTTTTCTTCCAAAAACAGATAAAGAGAGCACTGTACTGCACCGGAGCATCATAACAGCTTCATTACTCAGATTTATTTTTAACTCTCAAACATCAAATTTATCATACTAGAGAGATACCAGCACCATTAATTAAAATCAGGGTTGACTTCTGTCTCTATTGTTAAATTATTTAACAAGCAATGATCATTGATGAAATTATGAACTCACATAGTATGCTTAAAGCATCTGATGCACAACATGAGATCATCTCTTAATTAGGAAGAATAAAATGCTTTTGTTCCTAGACATATATACGTAGTCTTTAAGAAGGACAGTTCTTCTGAACAGGTTAACACCGAAGCAACGAACATACTCCCTCGGTCTAATTTTGTTTGGCCACATTTGACTTTTGGCGGTCAACACAAGTAAACTTTGACCAAACATTAATGTTAAGTTAATTATCTAGTGAAATTTGAAAATTGATATTGATAAATCACTAAGTGATTTGCTAATAACAACTTTCAGAATTTCATTAAGATGATTAGATTGACATTAATGTTTGTCAAAGTTCACTTCAGTTGACCACTAAAAGTCAAATGTGGCCAAACAAAATGAGACCGAGGGAGTATCTTATTCTAGGAGTTCTACTGACAGTATTAGGAATGCATTAGTCTTGAACTGACCATAAGCATCTTCTAGAGCTTTAGTTCACGTATATAAATATTAAAGCCACTTGGGTGGGTTTTAAAATCATTTTACGCAGTGGTTCTTCGAAGAGTGCTTTGGGGGACTCAATAACAGTACTCCATAAGAATTAAAATGAACTGAAAAAGGTTTATTTTGAATGCAGCAAACTCCTTCAACAACTTTTAAGCGTTTACAAGTACGCTAAACCATGCTTCCCTAGGTTAATCCATGCGGCTCGTCAAGCAAAATTTTAAGTCCTTGAGAAAGCAAGCAAACAAAAGCTTTATCAAAGTGCAAATTCTTGCAAGAAGCAGAAACTTGTAAACAGAACAGTTAATAAAAAAACTACGACCTCACAACACATACAAAATTAGGAGTGGTAACAAAAATACGAGTAAGCCTACAGAAATCATCTAAGCAACTGCACGATCTTAACTAAACTATAATATTATTATTAGTTAGAAAGTTATAATCATCTCGTTGCATTTAAGCATATTTACTATCATATAGTAAACTCAAATACTCCTTTGGCAGTCATTCACACTCGTTGAAGTATACTCCCTCCGTCCAAATGAAACTGCACACTTTGTCTTGGGCACAAGAATTAAGAATACATGTTAGTGGAGTGGGTGTTGAGTATGAAAAGAAGTATATGAGAGAGAAAATGGGGTCGGGAATAGTGAGTGGAAAGTTTTTGTGAGTGGGAAGTGGGTCAATTAAATAAAAAAAGTATTATAACTTTCCATTTTAGGAAAGTGTGTAGTATCAATTGAGACAACTTTTTGGGTAAAGTGTGTAGTTTCAATTGGGACGAAGGGAGTAGACGACTAGACGTCAACAAATAGTTAGAAAGTCAGGTATTTTACTATTAATCTACTCTTATTGCAGCGCTTAGTCTGGTTTTGTTTGTCTTAATGTGTACCTGGCTTGTCTTAATGTGTACCTGGCGAAGCATCTGCTTCTTTTATTCTATAACTTTGGGATCACTATCACGAATTATGAAGTTTTTTTTTATAAAACATTTGTATAAGAATGTGATGTCATACCACCAATAATTAGTGGTTCAAAAACAAGATGATAAAATCAAGGTATTAAAATAAAAATGATTTGTATTTGATTCCCACCCCTCATTACAATAGTTGATAACACTTCCTAAACAATACACTATTTGGAGTAAATTGTCTTATCTGTTGGCTAAATTAGAATAGAATTCTCTCTGAGAAACTAAAATTGGGCCTTTGATTCGTACAAGACGAGAACTAGCAAATCCACATGGATTTCATAAGAATGGATTTCAATGTTTTAATTTGTGATTGCTAATGCATTTTGAAAAACAAAAAGGATAAAGACAAAAACTGAATCTAATTCGCCATGTGCAGGAGCGATATGGCTCAGATTTTGGCTTGTTGGTCCACGCATGTACTAGATAATTTTTTTGGATCATCAAGTAATACCAGGGTGATGTAGAATGCATAAATATACTGAGACAAGTCCTGAAAGATGGTGATGAATAAACAATAATGTATACCGGATCAGCAAAGATGAACAGACAACAATAAACATAAATAAACTACTTAAACAATGCTTTTCTTGGTAAATCCCTCTGCAAGCAAGAATTTTAATTCCAGGATAAAGCCAAAAACCGCAGTCTGGTGCACAAAGCATCCCTGCGCAACAAGGGTCCGTGGAAGGGTGGGTCCCCACCACAAGGGTGAAATTTAGGCAAGCCTTACCCTGCATAAATGCAAGAGGCTGCCTCCAGGATTCGAAACCGTGACCTCAAGGTCAAACAGATTTTACGCAACAAAGCATTTTTTTTTTTTTTTATAAGATTTATGCAACAAGGCATAAACCTATCAAGTACCAAAATACAGAGTAATATACAGCAATGACATCAATATGTATAAACTATGGATTGTAACAAAAATATATGTATAAGCCTTCACACAAATCGTAAGCAACTACATCACCATTTACTAAATGATGATATTATATATATATAATCATCTTGTCGCATTTGAGCTTAGTCAAAGATCATATAGTGAGCTCAAAATTTGATTTGGTAGCCTTTCAGACTCAACAAATGGTAGATGTCAACAAATACTTCAAAATTAAGGTGATTTGCTATTAATTTATTTGCGCTACAATGTTTAGTGCTTTTGTTTATCTTAATTAGTGATTGCTAGGTGATGCAGCTACTTATTTTATTTCACACTGTCTCGAAGACAATATTGAAGTTGATGGGATAAAACTAGTTTCAGTTTTAGCATAATATGACGTCACGCCAGCAATGATTAGCAGCTTAATAAAGAAGAGTGCTCAGAAGTAAGAAATTAGAATTAAGGTGTAATACATCTGAAAATAGAAACCTTAAAACAGCATTAAAACCTTTAGTCTTCTGTTATGGAACTCCCATCTCTCATCTCCATAATCACTTCTCTATCCCTTCTACTCGTATTTGTGCTCAAGTTTGTCAGAGAAGTGAAAAGATCCAAAACACAGAAACTCCCACCAGGGCCATGGAAGCTACCTATAATTGGAAGTATGCACCATTTAACAAGCGCACTTCCACATCGTGCTCTTTCTAACGTAGCCGAGAAATATGGACTGCTAATGCATCTACAACTTGGGGAAATTTCTACGGTTGTCATATCCTCCCCTCGATTAGCAAAAGAGGTCATGGCAACACATGATCTTGCCTTTGCAAACAGGCCAAAACTTCTAGCTGCTACGATAATCACATATGACAACACAGACATTGGGTTTTCTCCCTACGGTGCATACTGGAGGCAAATGCGTAAAATTTGCAGCATCGAACTCTTAAGTCAAAAAAAAGTGAGGTCATTCAGCTCTATTTGAGAAGATGAAGTCAGGCAGTTCATTGAATCTATTCGATCATCATCAGGATCACCGGTCAATTTAAAAGATTTACTCATTGATGCCCATGATAACTTGTAGGGCAGCCTTTGGGAAGACATGTCAGGACCAAGAAACATTTTTGGCAGCGAACAAAGAAGTTGTAGAAATGGCTGGAGGTTTTGATGTGGCTTATGTCTTTCCGTCATTGAAATTGCTCCATACCTTCATTGGTATGGGGCCTAAGCTAAAAGAGTTACATAAGAAGGTTGACCAGGTCTTGGAAAGCATCATTGATGAGCACAAAGGAAGCATAGCGAGAACCGAAAGGGGAACTTCTTGCAGAGAGGAGGAAGATTTAGTTGATGTTTTATTGAGGCTTAAAGAGAGCGGGGAGCTCGACATTCCCATAACATTGAACAATATCAAAGCTATCATTTTGGTGAGTACTGTCATTATGAATGTATTTATTAATTACACTGTTGAAACCATTCTCCTTTTTTTTTTTCAAGGTAAATATTGGTAAAGATTTGATATATGAAACCTAAAATCCCAAGCCAATTCACTATTGACCCCATACGTTTATAACATGTGCAGGACGTATTTTCAGCTGGCACTGACTCTTCCTCAGCTACGATAGAATGGGCAATGACAGAGTTGATAAGAAATCCTCGGGTGATGGAGAAGGTACAAGATGAACTGAGAAAAATCCTGAAAGGAAAGAAAAAGATAGACGAGAATGATATTCAACTATTAAGTTACTTAAAGCAGGTGATACAAGAAACACTAAGGTTGCACCCCATTCTCCCTTTATTACTCCCCAGAGAATGCAGAGAGCAATGCGAGATTGATGGATATACTATACCAATCAAAACAAAAGTTATTGTTAATGCATGGGCAATAGGAAGAGATCCTGAATACTGGAATGATGCTGAAAGTTTCATACCAGAGAGGTTTGACAAGTCCAAAAACATGATCGGAGCTGAATTTGAGTATCTCCCATTTGGGGCAGGAAGAAGAATGTGCCCGGGGCTTTCAATGGGTTTAGCCAACAATGAGCTTCCTCTTGCTCAGCTTCTCTATCAATTCAACTGGAAACTCCCTGATGGAATGAAGGCTGAAGACCTAGACGTAGATGAAGCCTTTGGATCCACTGTTAGGAGGAAAATTCCTTTGTATTTGATTCCCACCCCTCATTACGAAGGATGATGACAACATAGTCAGCAGATAGTTTTAGCAATTGTTAGAATATGTAATGGTTTCGATATGCAGTGTATCATCTATGTTTTGTATTCCAATGTCAGAGAAGTGAACATATCCAGTCGATAAATAAAAATCGTATCTGATGACGCCCTAAGTTTCTGGGGTCACGGAGGTAGAACTCCAATATAGCTGTCTCTTGATCCTGATCACAACACAAACAAGAACACCGTTAAGACCAAGGCCGGGTTGGAATCCGGCTTAGGCCCTCGGGTGTGAGAGTAAGATCTCTGAGGAAAACCTAAGAAGAAGGCTCAATGAAGACCTTGTGTGTGTGAATAGGATAGAGCACGTACCTGGCCCTTTGGGGCGGATAGGAGTATTTATATGAGTAGAAGGTGGAAGTAGGTTTAAGGTTCTAACCGCCCTTGTACCGGATGGACACGTGGCAGGTCCTCATTGGCAAGGCCAGGGGAGTGGCTGGGAACGTGGCGTGTTGTCAGGGAGTCATGGTTCCACCACCAACCGTTATGGTACGTCAGGTACGAACTGGTAACGTCTGTGGTACGTTTGTGACAGCTGGCTGCTGCGGGCTCCGGGCAGGAGGTTGAGTGATCAACACGGGATCCTTAGAGCAGCGGGAGGCAGGGCTATCTCGGGCTTGATTGCTTGCGGGCTCATCCGGTTCGGTGCAGTCGAACTTGCTTGCGCCGGCTTCGAACCGGGTCCGGTCCGGTCTGAGACGCTCGGACTTATCAGTGGCCCCTAACTCCGAGGGTCAGCTTATTTATGAGCGGCGCGAGGAGTTACACTTCCATAGCTCGTCCCGGGCAAATTGTAGTAAATACGGGCACGGAATATCATGGGACGGGAGTCTTACGATGGTGGTTGATGACAGGACAGTGGGCCCCTCGAGTCAGGCTAGTGACGTAGCTGTCAGGTCCTTGATATGACAAGGAGCACGCTCATTAAATGCGAACCGTCATTGGAATTCGAAAAAAGCTGATTCCCGCCCCTTCGTTTTCCGGGTCTATGCCGGGTTGCTCCGGATTTTTGGACAAACCCGACCCATTCTGGGGGTATAAATAACCCTAACTAGCTTATTCAAAGACCTTCGGTATTTTTAATCTTTGGCCATCGCTCTTGAGAGAAATATTGCTGATAACGACGTTGATTTGCTTCCTCCGTTTCCTTAACTCGATCGATTTAACAGGTAGTGCTTCCCTTTTTATTTTCGTCGCTGGTTTCTGATTGCTAACTTTTCGCCTTCGGTCTTCTCCACCGTTCATCGGGGGTAGAAACTTAACACGCCGTGTTTTCACAACTTATAACATCACGAACCAAGCTTTTAACTTTTAACCACCGAATCTCCGATTTCTAACCGGTTAACTTGTCTCTTTCTTAGGAATTCTGGGTCCATCTTTGATTTTATAAAGTTTTGTTGAAAAAACCTCTGACTGTGATTATGGATGAATTGGACCTGGGGAGAATGCTTCGTCCGGAGCTTTTCGGTTGTTGTCGACGAACGGGAGGGATTTACCGGTACCTGATAAATGCCTGGAAAAGGCTTTCCCGGGATGCTTTTATGACCATAGGGATAGTCTATGAGTGGGACTCTTGTATCCTACCCCTGCTGTGGGAGACAGGCCCCTCAGTTCATTTTGACTCGGGGAGAATGAGGGTAATAGGGGGCGAGGAACAGTTAGGGGTTTTTGTGAAAGCGGTTTTAACTCGATTCCCCGATAATGTAGATATGGCCGGTAACGCTAGAAGGTTGGTGAGATTAGGTGGAGACCGCGTGTCTGCAAGCGGCTCTAATGCTCAGTCTTGGTTGGATGTCCCTCTGGATGACGATTTGCCCGTTCAAGGCCATAACCGCGACGTTTCCGCGGGTGCTGGGGTGATTGAAGTGACCAGCAGCGGGGATGCTTCAGAGCGGGCTGATGATGGCGACGAATTCTTATTGGATGAACCTGCCCGAGATGTCATGGGAGATGGTTCTTCAGATACTCAGTCGGACTCACGCGGGCAACTGGAGAGGTTGGCCCCTGATACTGCTCGCAAGGTCAACTTGCTTCGTTCCCCTGTTAGGATCGTAGATTCCTTTCCCGAGGGCCCTGATAACAGGAGGACCAGTCAAGCAGGTGCGTCTAGCTCTGGCGCGGGTTTGAGGGACGAGAGCGAGGAGGATGATGGTGATGAGTATTTGTCGCAGTTCCGCGTCGACCCCAAAGTCTATCTCGTCTACGGTCTTATTGAATACGAGTCTCTTATGGGTGGGAGATCAATGACTCCTCCCTTGATCCGGGCCGAGAACCTTGCCTGCATATTCTACCCGGCTCAGTTCGAAAACGGGCTGCGCCTTCCCTTGGATCCGTTTCTTTGTGAATTTCTTGAGTTCACACATTGCCTCCCTATGGACTTGACCCCGAATGCCATTCGCTATCTGGTGTCCTTTATAGTCGTAAGCCGCATGTTGGGGTATGAGCCTTCTTTGTCCGCGCTCCATATTTACTTCACCCATCAAGTCACTGCGGGCTGCTTGAGCTTAAAGACCAAACCGCGGTCTGAGAAGATTTTTTCCGCTGCTACTAACAAGTTCGATCAGTGGCAGAGATATCCCTTCGTTATTCAGAACCGTTTAGGCTGGCCATTCCCTCGTCCTGACAATTTAGCGCCGATTTCGATGTCCCGCCAAAACTTTCCTGATCCGGAAGAAGGCCGAGAGCTGAGCGCGGCGATGGAGGCCTATCTTGCTCGGTTTACGAAGAGGGTTACCCTGGACGACCAGTCCGTTGTGGAGACTCCTCAAGTTTACGACGTCTCAGCAATTATTAGCGATGAGGAGCTCTTGACCTTCGTCGGGGTGGCCCCGAGGCGCGTTTCTGGCCCCGAGCCTAGGGTTATCATGGCCCTTCTGTTGCGAGATCCTGATTGGAAAGTTCATCAATCATTTGCTTTCCTTTCTGATTGCTCTGCCTGTAATTCGGGGGAGACTTGTCCAGACCCTGGTTTACTCGGTCTCTTTCATTGTACACTTTCATACTATTTTCTTGTCTTTTTTCGCTTTGTTTTTATCTACCTGACTGTTGTTCTTGTTCGCAGACCCAACCGACACGATGCCTCCTAAGTCCGCAGCAGAGATCAAGATCGCGGCCAGGAAAGCCGCGGCTCTTGAAAAGCAAAGGAGAGCTGATGCTATGAAAGGGTGGAGGCTCCTGGGAAAGATCCCTGTCACGGACAAGGTTGATAAGTCCGGAGCGGTGGTCTCTCAGCCGCAACTGACCCGGAACCTGCCTCCGAATCCCCGCCAAGGCGCTGGCCGCGGCAAAACTGTGATTGGAACCGGCCACTCTTCCCAGGCTTCTGGCGTAGGTCTATCTGCTCCCGAGCCCACGAAGAAACGCCCTGCTATCGTGGATCCGGCGTCCCCTCAGAGGGATAAATATCAGAGGGTTGGCTCTTCCTCCGGCGATTTTACGGTCTTATCTCCTTCGAGAGGGACCCTATGCTCCAATCTATTCCCGGTGGAGTCAATTGAGGATCGAGAGCGCACCCGGGAGTTCGGGCTTAAGATAGCCAAGGCCCCTGAGGTGTATGGGGTGGATCTTCATAGCCGCCGGAGCGCTAATGCTTATGTTGGTGATGGGCTGATGCACCGCCTCTATTTTCCAGATTACCAGCAGAAGGTTTTGGCTGCTTCGAATCCTATCGCCGCCGCGGGCAACGTGGGCTTGTGCTTGACCGAGGTTCGTTTTTGACTTGGGTTATATATCGTGCTTCTCTCCGCACCGTAGTCTAATCACCTTTGTTATTTGCAGATTGCCAACGAGGTTATCTATCTGCGGACCCAACACGAGTCTGATGCCGCCGTGATCGCGGCGAGGAATAATGAGCTGGTGGCGGCGAGGGAGGAGGTCCAAAAGTTGACCAAGACTGTGGAGAGCGCCGGCCAGGAATTAAAGAGCAAAGATGCGGAGGTCGTTAGCGCGGCCAAGGAGGTATCTAAATTAAGTAGTGAACTGGCCGCTGCTCGAGAAGCCAAAGAGCGGGCTGAGGCTGAGAAGGCGAGTGTTGATGCTCGCAATACTGAGCTCCTGAGGTCTTTGGAGGCGGAGATGAGGAAGTCCGAGGAGCTGTCCAACAGAGTGGACGAGCTGGACGGCAAACTTCTTGACCAAATGCGCTATGAGAATGAACGTGAGCGGGTCTTGGAGGAGGAGAGGGGCAAGGCGGTTGCTGAATTCAAAGAGTCCGCAGAGTACTCTGACAAATTATCCGTCGCGGGCAATGAGCAATATGAACAGGCGGTGCACACTATTGCCCGGAATCTGGCGGCCACTGGGAAATATACTGCCCAAGAGATCACTATCCTTTGTTCCATCGTGGCCACGGATCCGGAATGCTTTAATGGTCATTCCTTAGTGCCTTTTGCCGATCATCAGCTTGAAGCCTTGCCCGAGGTGGTTCGGAATGCTTTGCCTCCGGTTTCACCCGTAACCGTTCAACCCTTGATCAAAATGATAGATGATTTGCGGTTTACAGGTGATGAATCCGCCTTGTCTCTGGCCGCGGCTCTGGAGAAGGTATTTGGCCCCAATGGCCCCTTCGTTGAAGGTATTGTTCTTCCCTTTTCAGCTTTTGCCTCCGCTCTAGCCGAAGCCTCTGAAGCTCTGGCTCATTCTGCCGCTGACCATACTGCCTCTGATTCTGTTCCAGAAGTGGAAGTCAACCCGCCGCCGGGCATCTGAAGATCAAACCGGGCTGCGTCCTGGGGCCTTTTTGTAATAGTATTAGATTCCGTGAATTTGAACACTTGACTCCATTTTGACATGATTTGGTAATGTATTTAATTGCTCTTCTTTTGATCCCCACATCTCCTTGCCGTTTACTTTCGTATTAT
Organism: Campanula takesimana; assembly: GCA_026119855.1. NCBI lineage: Eukaryota > Viridiplantae > Streptophyta > Magnoliopsida > Asterales > Campanulaceae > Campanula > Campanula takesimana. The sequence continues at coordinate 54,170 of JAOWBW010002179.1, read as the reverse complement.
TTTTCTTGCCCTTATTGTTGGCTGCCTTGGGATTGCCAAGCATTTATTGTTCTTTCTCGAACACTTTGTTTGTTTTTCATTATTATCTCCCTTGGCGGGCTTAAGGTCTAGCTCGAGGGCGTATGACCGCGCATCGTTCATGAGAGTTCATGCAACGGTATCTCCCTTGGCGGGCTTACGGTCTAGCTCGAGGGCGTATGACCGTGCATCGTGCATGAGAATTCATGCAACGGTATTTCCCTTGGCGGGCTTACGGTCTAGCTCGAGGGCGTATGACCGTGCATCGTTCATGAGAATTCATGCAACGGTATTTCCCTTGGCGGGCTTACGGTCTAGCTCGAGGGCGTATGACCGTGCATCGTGCATGAGAATTTAGGAAGATCTTTTATTTTAATGGGACAAACATAATATTATTGATCTTTCATCTTTTTTCCGCTCATAGAGCCGTACATCAACATTACAATGCATAAGGTAGAAACTAGGCGGATTTCTAATAACAGGGGGAATACAATCTTCAAGGGTAATACTTCTTCAGGTGGTCGCTGTGCCAAGCGTTCTTCAAGTCCTTCCCTTCTTTGGTGAGGAGTCTGTAAGTCCCTTCTTTGATTATGCGGGCAATCTGATAAGGCCCTTCCCAGTTGGGCGAGAGCTTGTTATATCCGGGCTGTCTCCCCGTGACTTCAACTTTTCTCAAGACCCAGTCTCCCACAGAAAATGACCTCTTGTTCACCCTTTTGTCATGATGGACTTTGGCCTTTTGTTTATAATTGACCATCTTTGCCCGTGCTTCCAATCGTTTTTCTTCAAGAAGGTCTAAGTCTTTTCTCCGGGCTTCCTCATTCCTTGTTTCATCAAAATGGGCGACCCTGTAGGTAGGTAGGGCTGCCTCTACGGGCGCGACCGCCTCTGATCTATATGTCAAGGAAAAGGGGGTTTCTCCTGTTGAATTCCTCGTTGTGGTTCGGACAACCCATAGGGCAGTACTGAGCTCTTCCATCCAGCGACCGCTCCTTCCCTTCAAATTTTTGTGCAAGGCGGTCATAAGCAACTTATTTGCGGCCTCGGCCTGTCCATTTCCCTGCGGTTTTGCGACAGATGATTGCCGATGTTCTACGTTGAGTCTCTTGCATTCCGCCGTAAACTTGCTTTGGAACTGGGGTCCATGATCGGAGACGATAGCCCGGGGCAAACCAAACCGGCAGAATATATGGTCGTGGATGAACTTGATAATACTTGCTTCCGTCGTGCTAGTTAGCGCCTTGGCCTCTACCCATTTTGTGAAATAATCTACTGCGACCACTACCATTTGCGCTCCGCCGGGCGCTTTGGGATAAGGCCCAATCAAATCAATTCCCCACATGTCGAATGCCCAAGTTGGGACTACCAGGCTCTGCTCCGTGGATGGCTGCCTTGGTATGTTGGCGAATCTCTGGCATTGATCACATTTGCGGACATATTCCTTTGCATCTTTTTTCATTGTCGGCCAGTAATACCCGAGGAATCTGATTTTATCGGATAGTGTCCGGGCACCGGGATGTCCTCCACACACGCCTTCGTGAACTTCGTATAACAAGTTGGTGACTGTTTCGGACTTGACACACCTCAGCAGCGGTTTGGTGAAGGATCTCCGATAAAGTACGCCATCAATGATCGTGTATCTGGCGGCTTGTCTTCTCAAAACTTTTGATCGATCCGAATCGCTGGGAAGGATCTCCTTCTCTATGTATTCCATAATCTCGTCTACCCAATCCTTCTCGGGCTCCCCTATCTGGTGGATCTCTACCCTGTCGATGGCCGGGCGTTCCGTAAATTCTATCCAACAATCCATACTAAGCTTCGCGATGTCTTCGTTCGTGATTCTTGAAAGCAAGTCCGCCTCGGAGTTTTCAGCCCGGTTAACCTGGGTCAGCTCGTGGTACTCAAATTCCCCCAACAGGTTTGTCGCGAGCTCCTTGTATTTGACCAATACCGGGTGATTTGTTTCGTATTCCCCTTTCACCTGGTTTATCACTAGTTGCGAGTCGCTCTTCACGACCAGTTTTGATACTTTCATGTCCCGGGCTAGTTCCAAGCCCGCTATTAATGCCTCGTATTCGGCCTGATTGTTTGAGACCGCGAACTTAAATCTCAAGGCTCGCTTGAATCTTTGACCTTCCGGGGCGGTCAGGAGTATTCCGGCGCCGCTGACAGTCTTTCCCGCGGATCCATCCACACTTAACGACCAGCAATTTTCCGGTCTCTCCCCAGCAACTATTGCCTTCTCGCCTCTCTTTTTCTTTGTCTTTTCTGGTTGGGTTTTGTCCGGCTCGCTCTCCTTTGATTCAAATGTGGTCTCTGCCACAAAGTCCGTCAGTGCCTGTGCCTTGATGGTCTTCCGCGGGGAGTAGGTAATCTGAAATTCAGTCAGCTCTATGGACCACGATAGCATTCTCCCGAGGATTCGGGCTTATGAAGTATCTTTTTCAGCGGGGTGTCTGAATAAACCGTGATTGGGTGGGCGATGAAGTATGCCCGCAGCTTCCGAGCGGCCACGAGCAAGGCGAAAGCTAGCTTTTCAATGTTTAGATAGCGGCCTTCCACAGCAGATAGTGCCTTGGAGACATAATACACGGGTTTCTGAAGTTTGCCCTCTTCCCTTACCAAAACCGCGGCCACTGCATGATCTGTTGCGGCCAAGAAAACATAGAGTTCCTCCCCAAACACCGGGCTGCTCAATAGCGGCGGCTTTCCCAGGTAAGCTTTTATTTGCTCGAAAGCGTTCTGGCAGTCCTCGTTCCACTCGAAACCCTTCTCTCCTCCTCCTTTTAAAGTTTTGAAGAAAGGCAGGCACTTTTCGGCTGACTTAGCAATGAATCTTCCCAAAGCCGTAATGCGGCCATTAAGCTTCTGCACCTCCTTAACGCATCTGGGGGGCTGCATGCTTATCAACGCCGTGATTTTCTCGGGTTTGCTTCGATCCCTCTCTGATTCACCATGAAGCCCAAAAACTTCCCTGCCTTTACTCCAAAGGCGCACTTGGATGGGTTAAGTTTCATATTTTTTCTCCGGAGGCTGGTGAAGGTTTCTGTCACGTCAATGTCGTGAGAGGTCTCCTTGGTCTTGATAACCATATCGTCGATGTAAGCCTCCAGGTTCCGGCCTAATTGATCATCAAAGACGATTCCTACCATCCTTTGATACGTACCGCCTGCGTTCTTGAGGCCAAATGGCATGTTGTTAAACGTGTAGGTTTTGCCCGCGGCATAGAAAGCGCATGAAGGGACGTCATCCTCCTTCATTTTGATCTGATGGTAGCCCGAGTACGCATCTATAAAGCTCAACACCCTATGCCCGGCGATAGAGTCTACTAATTGATCGATCCGGGGAAGAGGGTAACAATCCTTGGGGCAGGCTTTGTTCAAATCTGTGAAATCCACGCACATTCTCCACTTTCCATTTGCTTTGGCTACCATGACGACGTTGGCTAACCACCTCGGATATTTGATCGGGCTTATGATTCCTGCTTTTAGCAGCTTATCTACCTCGACTTTGATCGCCGCTTTCTTCTCAGGTGAAAAGTATCTTTCTTTCTGGAGGACCCGGGTAAATGTAGGGTCGATATTCAGTTCGTGCTCGATCACCTCTCTGCTTATCCCCTCCATATCCTCTACGGTCCAGGCGAACACGTCTAGGCTTCTTCTCAACAGCTCTATCAGCACCTTCCTTTCCTCCGCGGGGATCTCTAGCCCGACTTTTATTGTCTGCTCAGGGTATGCCGGATTTATGACCACATCTTCCAAAGCATCATTAGGGCGAATATCTGCAACCTCTCGGTCATGCAGTGAATCAATTACGATATTGACATGCTCGGTTTCCGCGGCCATACGGCGGGCTCTCCTGCTCTGCTTGAATTCTGCCCTCGTGGAGTGGAAAGACAACGTCCCGATCATGGCCGTGCCTGCGACCTCCTTTTCACTTGCTTTGGCCTTTTTTACCTCCCTCGGGCTTCCCAGTCTCTGCTTTGCTGCGCTCTCCTTCCTCTTCCTCTCTATTACCTTGAGGAAGAGCTCGGGCTTATTCTTGATACACGTGATCCCTGCCGGGGTATTGAACTTGATTTTTTGGTGAGGGATTGATGCGACGATTCCAAGGGCAGCCTGGGCGGTCACTCCTAAGATTGCGTTGTATTGGGATTTCAGATCAATCACCATGAACGTGACACGGGCTGTTTTCTCGAATGGCCTCTCTCCAATGGTCACTTCGAAGTCAATGGTCCCTTTTGCGTAGACCGTATGATTCGTGAACCCTTCCAATAAGCCCGCATATGGGGTTAAGTGCGCCTCGGACATCCCCATTTCTTCTAAACAATGGAAGTAAAGTATGTCCCGTGAAGCCCCGGTATCAATGAGGACTCTTCCAATATCCGCTCTACCAATAGCCATCTTGATTGTTAACGGTTGTGTTGAATGGAAAAGGGTGGATGCCAGTTCACTCCTTCTGAAGCCGATCATTTCCTCTTGCTCGGGCGGATAAGTGGGTATCAGGAATACTTTTTCCAATCGTCTGATCTGGGCGGAAAGCTGGGTATTGCTTGGGGCTTCCTCTCCTATGTATAGGATGTCGTAACGTCCTTCCCCGTCTGCATTATTGTCTCTGACGTATTGAATATTTCCCCGCGGGGCTTCTTCTTTACTGCTGGACCCCGTGATCCATTTCTTCAATTCCCCGGCCTCCACCTTTTGTTGTATTATTTTCTTCAGCTGGAAACAGTCATCTGTAGAATGCCCGTGGCTTTCATGGTATCCACACCATTTCTTTTTGTTCGCCTCGTAAGGCTTTCTCTCCAGTGGAGGTGGTGGAGGCAAAGCTTCTGCCCGCAATATCTCAGTTCTCGGTGCGATCAAAGGGGTGAAAGCACTGTCATCGCCTCTTTTAAAGTTGGGCATGCCTCTTGGTCTGCCTCTACCTCGGCCAACATTGTTTCCCGAGTAGCCTGAGTGATGACGAGGGTCATGAGCGGGCTCGATTCTTTCCCTGACGCTCCTGCGGGCATCGGCCATAAATGCGGGCTCTACTCCGGCCATAGCGATGGCCCTGTTATACATCTCCTCTGTCCCCTCGGGCTTTCGGCAAGCAAACTCCTGCCTCAAAGTATGGGATGTTAATCCCCCCAGGAAGCATAGCTCGATGTCGTTCCTTGTTAGATCCACAATCTGCTCGGTCATTTTCCGGAACCGAGTGATGTATGCCTTTGTGTTTTCCCCGGGGTATTGCTTAACGCCGCACAGGTCCGATTTTGGTCTTGCGGCCTCCCCCGCGCCCGCGAACGAGTTCAAGAACGAAGTCCGCAATTGCTCGTAGCTGCAGATAGAGCGCGGTTTATGGGCCAATAACCACCCCAATGCCTTCCCTTTAAAGGTGGAGGCGAGGGCTTTGCACTTCACGGCCTCATCTGTTGAGAATAGGGCCATCTGCCCTTCAAATCGCCCAACATGGCTTTTTGAGTTAGATGAGCCGTCATACGCGTCTAGCGTGGGCACCTTTCCTCTTTGGATCGGGGAATCGCTGATCCATGATGCGAAAGCGTCCATGGGTCCAACGCAAGTTTTGCTTGGACTCCCATAGCTCCGCGATCATTCTTTGGAACTTTTGATCCATTATGTCCCCCGTTTTAGCCCTTTTTACGGTTTCTGTAATTATATCATCATTTTTAACAATTGCCTTTCCTTTAGATTGGCCTCTTGTCTTTCTGGGCTGTGATTCTCCCTCCTCACTCTCCCCTTCTTCCTCTCCCCTCTCCTCGTCATCATCTATGAGGATTGTCCGCCTTTTTCCTCCTACAATCCTAATGGCCCTGCTCTTAGAGCTCGTCAGATCATGGGCTTTTGATTTTTCAGGGGGGCTTCTAGCATTGGCCTCGGCATTAAACAGCTCCTCGAGGGCTAGATTCAACTGTAGCCCTTCCTCTACCAGGTTCTGCCTATCTGTGAGGATCTGGATTTTCTTTGGATTTGATCAGGGGTGAGGGGAGTAACGGGGGTTTTTTGAGTTTTGAGAGCTTTGGAAGTTTCTATACGATCTCTCAGATCTGCCTCTCCTTGCCCTTTGAGATGGGGTATAGGAGTTGCCACTAAGAGTCTTATTTCCCAACCTGGCAAAAGCTGCCCTGGGGCACTTGTCCCGAAGGGCTAGCATTTGGGTTTACTTCTTTCCCAGTCATTGCGAAGATTTCGTATGTCAAGAATCAACAGAAAAGACGGGGTACTCTTTTGGAAACGTGAAAAACGGAAGAACTAGACGAGGATTTGAAACGAATTAGATTGGAAAAGCAAACGAAGCAAGAAGATTGTACTGGGAAGATTTTCGATTCCCGGCAATGGAACCACTGATGACGCCCTAAGTTTCTGGGGTCACGGAGGTAGAACTCCAATATAGCTGTCTCTTGATCCTGATCACAACACAAACAAGAACACCGTTAAGACCAAGGCCGGGTTGGAATCCGGCTTAGGCCCTCGGGTGTGAGAGTAAGATCTCTGAGGAAAACCTAAGAAGAAGGCTCAATGAAGACCTTGTGTGTGTGAATAGGATAGAGCACGTACCTGGCCCTTTGGGGCGGATAGGAGTATTTATATGAGTAGAAGGTGGAAGTAGGTTTAAGGTTCTAACCGCCCTTGTACCGGATGGACACGTGGCAGGTCCTCATTGGCAAGGCCAGGGGAGTGGCTGGGAACGTGGCGTGTTGTCAGGGAGTCATGGTTCCACCACCAACCGTTATGGTACGTCAGGTACGAACTGGTAACGTCTGTGGTACGTTTGTGACAGCTGGCTGCTGCGGGCTCCGGGCAGGAGGTTGAGTGATCAACACGGGATCCTTAGAGCAGCGGGAGGCAGGGCTATCTCGGGCTTGATTGCTTGCGGGCTCATCCGGTTCGGTGCAGTCGAACTTGCTTGCGCCGGCTTCGAACCGGGTCCGGTCCGGTCTGAGACGCTCGGACTTATCAGTGGCCCCTAACTCCGAGGGTCAGCTTATTTATGAGCGGCGCGAGGAGTTACACTTCCATAGCTCGTCCCGGGCAAATTGTAGTAAATACGGGCACGGAATATCATGGGACGGGAGTCTTACGATGGTGGTTGATGACAGGACAGTGGGCCCCTCGAGTCAGGCTAGTGACGTAGCTGTCAGGTCCTTGATATGACAAGGAGCACGCTCATTAAATGCGAACCGTCATTGGAATTCGAAAAAAGCTGATTCCCGCCCCTTCGTTTTCCGGGTCTATGCCGGGTTGCTCCGGATTTTTGGACAAACCCGACCCATTCTGGGGGTATAAATAACCCTAACTAGCTTATTCAAAGACCTTCGGTATTTTTAATCTTTGGCCATCGCTCTTGAGAGAAATATTGCTGATAACGACGTTGATTTGCTTCCTCCGTTTCCTTAACTCGATCGATTTAACAGGTAGTGCTTCCCTTTTTATTTTCGTCGCTGGTTTCTGATTGCTAACTTTTCGCCTTCGGTCTTCTCCACCGTTCATCGGGGGTAGAAACTTAACACGCCGTGTTTTCACAACTTATAACATCACGAACCAAGCTTTTAACTTTTAACCACCGAATCTCCGATTTCTAACCGGTTAACTTGTCTCTTTCTTAGGAATTCTGGGTCCATCTTTGATTTTATAAAGTTTTGTTGAAAAAACCTCTGACTGTGATTATGGATGAATTGGACCTGGGGAGAATGCTTCGTCCGGAGCTTTTCGGTTGTTGTCGACGAACGGGAGGGATTTACCGGTACCTGATAAATGCCTGGAAAAGGCTTTCCCGGGATGCTTTTATGACCATAGGGATAGTCTATGAGTGGGACTCTTGTATCCTACCCCTGCTGTGGGAGACAGGCCCCTCAGTTCATTTTGACTCGGGAGAATGAGGGTAATAGGGGGCGAGGAACAGTTAGGGGTTTTTGTGAAAGCGGTTTTAACTCGATTCCCCGATAATGTAGATATGGCCGGTAACGCTAGAAGGTTGGTGAGATTAGGTGGAGACCGCGTGTCTGCAAGCAGCTCTAATGCTCAGTCTTGGTTGGATGTCCCTCTGGATGACGATTTGCCCGTTCAAGGCCATAACCGCGACGTTTCCGCGGGTGCTGGGGTGATTGAAGTGACCAGCAGCGGGGATGCTTCAGAGCGGGCTGATGATGGCGACGAATTCTTATTGGATGAACCTGCCCGAGATGTCATGGGAGATGGTTCTTCAGATACTCAGTCGGACTCACGCGGGCAACTGGAGAGGTTGGCCCCTGATACTGCTCGCAAGGTCAACTTGCTTCGTTCCCCTGTTAGGATCGTAGATTCCTTTCCCGAGGGCCCTGATAACAGGAGGACCAGTCAAGCAGGTGCGTCTAGCTCTGGCGCGGGTTTGAGGGACGAGAGCGGGGAGGATGATGGTGATGAGTATTTGTCGCAGTTCCGCGTCGACCCCAAAGTCTATCTCGTCTACGGTCTTATTGAATACGAGTCTCTTATGGGTGGGAGATCAATGACTCCTCCCTTGATCCGGGCCGAGAACCTTGCCTGCATATTCTACCCGGCTCAGTTCGAAAACGGGCTGCGCCTTCCCTTGGATCCGTTTCTTTGTGAATTTCTTGAGTTCACACATTGCCTCCCTATGGACTTGACCCCGAATGCCATTCGCTATCTGGTGTCCTTTATAGTCGTAAGCCGCATGTTGGGGTATGAGCCTTCTTTGTCCGCGCTCCATATTTACTTCACCCATCAAGTCACTGCGGGCTGCTTGAGCTTAAAGACCAAACCGCGGTCTGAGAAGATTTTTTCCGCTGCTACTAACAAGTTCGATCAGTGGCAGAGATATCCCTTCGTTATTCAGAACCGTTTAGGCTGGCCATTCCCTCGTCCTGACAATTTAGCGCCGATTTCGATGTCCCGCCAAAACTTTCCTGATCCGGAAGAAGGCCGAGAGCTGAGCGCGGCGATGGAGGCCTATCTTGCTCGGTTTACGAAGAGGGTTACCCTGGACGACCAGTCCGTTGTGGAGACTCCTCAAGTTTACGACGTCTCAGCAATTATTAGCGATGAGGAGCTCTTGACCTTCGTCGGGGTGGCCCCGAGGCGCGTTTCTGGCCCCGAGCCTAGGGTTATCATGGCCCTTCTGTTGCGAGATCCTGATTGGAAAGTTCATCAATCATTTGCTTTCCTTTCTGATTGCTCTGCCTGTAATTCGGGGGAGACTTGTCCAGACCCTGGTTTACTCGGTCTCTTTCATTGTACACTTTCATACTATTTTCTTGTCTTTTTTCGCTTTGTTTTTATCTACCTGACTGTTGTTCTTGTTCGCAGACCCAACGGACACGATGCCTCCTAAGTCCGCAGCAGAGATCAAGATCGCGGCCAGGAAAGCCGCGGCTCTTGAAAAGCAAAGGAGAGCTGATGCTATGAATAGGGTGGAGGCTCCTGGGAAAGATCCCTGTCACGGACAAGGTTGATAAGTCCGGAGCGGTGGTCTCTCAGCCGCAACTGACCCGGAACCTGCCTCCGAATCCCCGCCAAGGCGCTGGCCGCGGCAAAACTGTGATTGGAACCGGCCACTCTTCCCAGGCTTCTGGCGTAGGTCTATCTGCTCCCGAGCCCACGAAGAAACGCCCTGCTATCGTGGATCCGGCGTCCCCTCAGAGGGATAAATATCAGAGGGTTGGCTCTTCCTCCGGCGATTTTACGGTCTTATCTCCTTCGAGAGGGACCCTATGCTCCAATCTATTCCCGGTGGAGTCAATTGAGGATCGAGAGCGCACCCGGGAGTTCGGGCTTAAGATAGCCAAGGCCCCTGAGGTGTATGGGGTGGATCTTCATAGCCGCCGGAGCGCTAATGCTTATGTTGGTGATGGGCTGATGCACCGCCTCTATTTTCCAGATTACCAGCAGAAGGTTTTGGCTGCTTCGAATCCTATCGCCGCCGCGGGCAACGTGGGCTTGTGCTTGACCGAGGTTCGTTTTTGACTTGGGTTATATATCGTGCTTCTCTCCGCACCGTAGTCTAATCACCTTTGTTATTTGCAGATTGCCAACGAGGTTATCTATCTGCGGACCCAACACGAGTCTGATGCCGCCGTGATCGCGGCGAGGAATAATGAGCTGGTGGCGGCGAGGGAGGAGGTCCAAAAGTTGACCAAGACTGTGGAGAGCGCCGGCCAGGAATTAAAGAGCAAAGATGCGGAGGTCGTTAGCGCGGCCAAGGAGGTATCTAAATTAAGTAGTGAACTGGCCGCTGCTCGAGAAGCCAAAGAGCGGGCTGAGGCTGAGAAGGCGAGTGTTGATGCTCGCAATACTGAGCTCCTGAGGTCTTTGGAGGCGGAGATGAGGAAGTCCGAGGAGCTGTCCAACAGAGTGGACGAGCTGGACGGCAAACTTCTTGACCAAATGCGCTATGAGAATGAACGTGAGCGGGTCTTGGAGGAGGAGAGGGGCAAGGCGGTTGCTGAATTCAAAGAGTCCGCAGAGTACTCTGACAAATTATCCGTCGCGGGCAATGAGCAATATGAACAGGCGGTGCACACTATTGCCCGGAATCTGGCGGCCACTGGGAAATATACTGCCCAAGAGATCACTATCCTTTGTTCCATCGTGGCCACGGATCCGGAATGCTTTAATGGTCATTCCTTAGTGCCTTTTGCCGATCATCAGCTTGAAGCCTTGCCCGAGGTGGTTCGGAATGCTTTGCCTCCGGTTTCACCCGTAACCGTTCAACCCTTGATCAAAATGATAGATGATTTGCGGTTTACAGGTGATGAATCCGCCTTGTCTCTGGCCGCGGCTCTGGAGAAGGTATTTGGCCCCAATGGCCCTTCGTTGAAGGTATTGTTCTTCCCTTTTCAGCTTTTGCCTCCGCTCTAGCCGAAGCCTCTGAAGCTCTGGCTCATTCTGCCGCTGACCATACTGCCTCTGATTCTGTTCCAGAAGTGGAAGTCAACCCGCCGCCGGGCATCTGAAGATCAAACCGGGCTGCGTCCTGGGGCCTTTTTGTAATAGTATTAGATTCCGTGAATTTGAACACTTGACTCCATTTTGACATGATTTGGTAATGTATTTAATTGCTCTTCTTTTGATCCCCACATCTCCTTGCCGTTTACTTTCGTATTATTTTTCTTGCCCTTATTGTTGGCTGCCTTGGGATTGCCAAGCATTTATTGTTCTTTCTCGAACACTTTGTTTGTTTTTCATTATTATCTCCCTTGGCGGGCTTAAGGTCTAGCTCGAGGGCGTATGACCGCGCATCGTTCATGAGAGTTCATGCAACGGTATCTCCCTTGGCGGGCTTACGGTCTAGCTCGAGGGCGTATGACCGTGCATCGTGCATGAGAATTCATGCAACGGTATTTCCCTTGGCGGGCTTACGGTCTAGCTCGAGGGCGTATGACCGTGCATCGTTCATGAGAATTCATGCAACGGTATTTCCCTTGGCGGGCTTACGGTCTAGCTCGAGGGCGTATGACCGTGCATCGTGCATGAGAATTTAGGAAGATCTTTTATTTTAATGGGACAAACATAATATTATTGATCTTTCATCTTTTTTCCGCTCATAGAGCCGTACATCAACATTACAATGCATAAGGTAGAAACTAGGCGGATTTCTAATAACAGGGGGGAATACAATCTTCAAGGGTAATACTTCTTCAGGTGGTCGCTGTGCCAAGCGTTCTTCAAGTCCTTCCCTTCTTTGGTGAGGAGTCTGTAAGTCCCTTCTTTGATTATGCGGGCAATCTGATAAGGCCCTTCCCAGTTGGGCGAGAGCTTGTTATATCCGGGCTGTCTCCCCGTGACTTCAACTTTTCTCAAGACCCAGTCTCCCACAGAAAATGACCTCTTGTTCACCCTTTTGTCATGATGGACTTTGGCCTTTTGTTTATAATTGACCATCTTTGCCCGTGCTTCCAATCGTTTTTCTTCAAGAAGGTCTAAGTCTTTTCTCCGGGCTTCCTCATTCCTTGTTTCATCAAAATGGGCGACCCTGTAGGTAGGTAGGGCTGCCTCTACGGGCGCGACCGCCTCTGATCTATATGTCAAGGAAAAGGGGGTTTCTCCTGTTGAATTCCTCGTTGTGGTTCTGACAACCCATAGGGCAGTACTGAGCTCTTCCATCCAGCGACCGCTCCTTCCCTTCAAATTTTTGTGCAAGGCGGTCATAAGCAACTTATTTGCGGCCTCGGCCTGTCCATTTCCCTGCGGTTTTGCGACAGATGATTGCCGATGTTCTACGTTGAGTCTCTTGCATTCCGCCGTAAACTTGCTTTGGAACTGGGGTCCATGATCGGAGACGATAGCCCGGGGCAAACCAAACCGGCAGAATATATGGTCGTGGATGAACTTGATAATACTTGCTTCCGTCGTGCTAGTTAGCGCCTTGGCCTCTACCCATTTTGTGAAATAATCTACTGCGACCACTACCATTTGCGCTCCGCCGGGCGCTTTGGGATAAGGCCCAATCAAATCAATTCCCCACATGTCGAATGCCCAAGTTGGGACTACCAGGCTCTGCTCCGTGGATGGCTGCCTTGGTATGTTGGCGAATCTCTGGCATTGATCACATTTGCGGACATATTCCTTTGCATCTTTTTTCATTGTCGGCCAGTAATACCCGAGGAATCTGATTTTATCGGATAGTGTCCGGGCACCGGGATGTCCTCCACACACGCCTTCGTGAACTTCGTATAACAAGTTGGTGACTGTTTCGGACTTGACACACCTCAGCAGCGGTTTGGTGAAGGATCTCCGATAAAGTACGCCATCAATGATCGTGTATCTGGCGGCTTGTCTTCTCAAAACTTTTGATCGATCCGAATCGCTGGGAAGGATCTCCTTCTCTATGTATTCCATAATCTCGTCTACCCAATCCTTCTCGGGCTCCCCTATCTGGTGGATCTCTACCCTGTCGATGGCCGGGCGTTCCGTAAATTCTATCCAACAATCCATACTAAGCTTCGCGATGTCTTCGTTCGTGATTCTTGAAAGCAAGTCCGCCTCGGAGTTTTCAGCCCGGTTAACCTGGGTCAGCTCGTGGTACTCAAATTCCCCCAACAGGTTTGTCGCGAGCTCCTTGTATTTGACCAATACCGGGTGATTTGTTTCGTATTCCCCTTTCACCTGGTTTATCACTAGTTGCGAGTCGCTCTTCACGACCAGTTTTGATACTTTCATGTCCCGGGCTAGTTCCAAGCCCGCTATTAATGCCTCGTATTCGGCCTGATTGTTTGAGACCGCGAACTTAAATCTCAAGGCTCGCTTGAATCTTTGACCTTCCGGGGCGGTCAGGAGTATTCCGGCGCCGCTGACAGTCTTTCCCGCGGATCCATCCACACTTAACGACCAGCAATTTTCCGGTCTCTCCCCAGCAACTATTGCCTTCTCGCCTCTCTTTTTCTTTGTCTTTTCTGGTTGGGTTTTGTCCGGCTCGCTCTCCTTTGATTCAAATGTGGTCTCTGCCACAAAGTCCGTCAGTGCCTGTGCCTTGATGGTCTTCCGCGGGGAGTAGGTAATCTGAAATTCAGTCAGCTCTATGGACCACGATAGCATTCTCCCCGAGGATTCGGGCTTATGAAGTATCTTTTTCAGCGGGGTGTCTGAATAAACCGTGATTGGGTGGGCGATGAAGTATGCCCGCAGCTTCCGAGCGGCCACGAGCAAGGCGAAAGCTAGCTTTTCAATGTTTAGATAGCGGCCTTCCACAGCAGATAGTGCCTTGGAGACATAATACACGGGTTTTCTGAAGTTTGCCCTCTTCCCTTACCAAAACCGCGGCCACTGCATGATCTGTTGCGGCCAAGAAAACATAGAGTTCCTCCCCAAACACCGGGCTGCTCAATAGCGGCGGCTTTCCCAGGTAAGCTTTTATTTGCTCGAAAGCGTTCTGGCAGTCCTCGTTCCACTCGAAACCCTTCTCTCCTCCTCCTTTTAAAGTTTTGAAGAAAGGCAGGCACTTTTCGGCTGACTTAGCAATGAATCTTCCCAAAGCCGTAATGCGGCCATTAAGCTTCTGCACCTCCTTAACGCATCTGGGGGGCTGCATGCTTATCAACGCCGTGATTTTCTCGGGGTTTGCTTCGATCCCTCTCTGATTCACCATGAAGCCCAAAAACTTCCCTGCCTTTACTCCAAAGGCGCACTTGGATGGGTTAAGTTTCATATTTTTTCTCCGGAGGCTGGTGAAGGTTTCTGTCACGTCAATGTCGTGAGAGGTCTCCTTGGTCTTGATAACCATATCGTCGATGTAAGCCTCCAGGTTCCGGCCTAATTGATCATCAAAGACGATTCCTACCATCCTTTGATACGTACCGCCTGCGTTCTTGAGGCCAAATGGCATGTTGTTAAACGTGTAGGTTTTGCCCGCGGCATAGAAAGCGCATGAAGGGACGTCATCCTCCTTCATTTTGATCTGATGGTAGCCCGAGTACGCATCTATAAAGCTCAACACCCTATGCCCGGCGATAGAGTCTACTAATTGATCGATCCGGGGAAGAGGGTAACAATCCTTGGGGCAGGCTTTGTTCAAATCTGTGAAATCCACGCACATTCTCCACTTTCCATTTGCTTTGGCTACCATGACGACGTTGGCTAACCACCTCGGATATTTGATCGGGCTTATGATTCCTGCTTTTAGCAGCTTATCTACCTCGACTTTGATCGCCGCTTTCTTCTCAGGTGAAAAGTATCTTTCTTTCTGGAGGACCCGGGTAAATGTAGGGTCGATATTCAGTTCGTGCTCGATCACCTCTCTGCTTATCCCCTCCATATCCTCTACGGTCCAGGCGAACACGTCTAGGCTTCTTCTCAACAGCTCTATCAGCACCTTCCTTTCCTCCGTGGGGATCTCTAGCCCGACTTTTATTGTCTGCTCAGGGTATGCCGGATTTATGACCACATCTTCCAAAGCATCATTAGGGCGAATATCTGCAACCTCTCGGTCATGCAGTGAATCAATTACGATATTGACATGCTCGGTTTCCGCGGCCATACGGCGGGCTCTCCTGCTCTGCTTGAATTCTGCCCTCGTGGAGTGGAAAGACAACGTCCCGATCATGGCCGTGCCTGCGACCTCCTTTTCACTTGCTTTGGCCTTTTTTACCTCCCTCGGGCTTCCCAGTCTCTGCTTTGCTGCGCTCTCCTTCCTCTTCCTCTCTATTACCTTGAGGAAGAGCTCGGGCTTATTCTTGATACACGTGATCCCTGCCGGGGTATTGAACTTGATTTTTTGGTGAGGGATTGATGCGACGATTCCAAGGGCAGCCTGGGCGGTCACTCCTAAGATTGCGTTGTATTGGGATTTCAGATCAATCACCATGAACGTGACACGGGCTGTTTTCTCGAATGGCCTCTCTCCAATGGTCACTTCGAAGTCAATGGTCCCTTTTGCGTAGACCGTATGATTCGTGAACCCTTCCAATAAGCCCGCATATGGGGTTAAGTGCGCCTCGGACATCCCCATTTCTTCTAAACAATGGAAGTAAAGTATGTCCCGTGAAGCCCCGGTATCAATGAGGACTCTTCCAATATCCGCTCTACCAATAGCCATCTTGATTGTTAACGGTTGTGTTGAATGGAAAAGGGTGGATGCCAGTTCACTCCTTCTGAAGCCGATCATTTCCTCTTGCTCGGGCGGATAAGTGGGTATCAGGAATACTTTTTCCAATCGTCTGATCTGGGCGGAAAGCTGGGTGATAAATGGCTATTTTATAGTCATTTAAGGTCTAAATATATGTCTTTTTAGAGTCAATTTAGTATTAATGAGTCTCATATTGCATTATTTCACTTTACTTTTACGGATATAATGTGCGTGGTGTAGTATGGGTTTTGTGGACAGAAAACAGGTACTATTTGGAGCTATTTTGAGCTAAAGGGAGTAAAGGAAGGAAAGACGGGAGCAAAACATTTAAAAAGGAGAAATCAGATGCAGAAGTCAAAGATCCGACCGGACCCATCTATAAGACCCGGCCGGACCTCACCAATACAAGAACAAATTTCCAGAAGACAAAGATCCGACCGGGGCAAGGAGAAAATCCGGTCGGACCAACTGGATCCGGCCGGACCATTATGAAGACCCGCCCGGATCTTGACGCCTGTTCTGAAAGAGTGTTCCCAACAGACACTCCTCTTGGTGGATGTATCCGGGAACAGACACTCAAATCAGTCCTAGGGCCTATATAAGAAGGCTACAACAGCCTTAGAAAAGATCCAGATATTTTTAGAGATTGATTGTAAAGTTATTATAGTGAAATTCTAAGTATACATTATCATTTCCAGAATTTTGAGTGAATTTGAGAGAGGGTTCCTAAGCAATAAAGAAGTATTCTTCCATCATTAAGTTCTCCAATCTGAATAAGTATTCTCTTCTCTATCTTAATCCTTTATTCTTATTCTTGATGTTTTATTTAATGGCTAGTGAGTAATCCCCTCTTTCTTGGGGTTGGATACTCATTGTGTTCATATGTTCATCATAATTTTATGTTCTCTAAATTCATTTCTCTTCAACTTTAACAATTTTACTATATCAATCTAAAACGCCTATAACCACGATGACGTCCTTGGTTATATGAACTCCAGTTAATCGAGAGAAGGACCTAGCGGTGAATCTCGATTAGCGGACCCATATAGTCAAAACTAAGTTCATTACTCACGAGAGTAGTGTAATGGCTTAGGGATGCTCCTTGAGTGGAAAGTGTGCCGATTTTCATAAGAAAACCTAATGGATTCTTACTAATTATGGTCAGCTAGAGATAAGCCGGAATGCCCGTTTGTGACAGGGCGGGGGAAAAACATAAACGGATTTCTCAAAGAGTTAGGACATAATTAGTATGAGAATACAAACACTACTTGCTTGATCGTGAGAAGTAGTGTAGGCTAAGCATACCATCCTTGTATAAAAATGAACCCTTAATCTAAAAGAGAGCATAAATGAATGATGAATATATGAATACTTGAGTCCCAATCCGGGAATTCCTTTAAAAATAAGAGTTTTTCCTACATAAATAGCTTTTACTATCATTTCTATTTTAAGTGACAAACAAATTTTCCTACCCCCAATCATTTTATTTTCTTTACTTTTATCCAAAGCAAAAAAATTTTTAGAATTAAGTTGTCTCCGTGGATCGACCCGTATTTGCACATACTATACTATTAATAACCCGTGCACTTGCGGTTTAAACGTAACAAGTTTTTGGCGCCGCTGCCGGGGACAACGGTTAAATTTTAAAAAAAAAAAAGAGTTTTTGCTTTTCAATTTTCTGTTTTTATTCTTTTTATTTTTATTTATTTCATCATTTTTTTTTCAAAGTATTTTTCTTTGAATTCTTCTTTAAAGTGTTTTTTCCAAAGTTTATGAAAAGAGTCCGGAGAGGTGACAATTACGTTGAATACGATCCGGAACCTGAGAGATACCTTAGAGAAAGACTTAGAAATTTGAGAGAAACTTTAGAGAAAGAAATGGTGAGAGAAAACAACGAAGACGGCAAAATTCGGGCGATGCCCCACCACCTAAGACCTTACGGGAGTTTGTTAACCAAGCACCCCGGGTTCTAGGACGCCCATAGTAGTACCAAATGCCGACGCAATCACATTTGAGATAAAGCCACAACTTCTCCATATGGTTATGAACAACCAATTTGGTGGCTCGGCACTTGAAGATCCGCACCTCCATGTCCAAACTTTCTTGGAGTATTGTGATACTACAAGGATTGTTGGAGTCACACCCGAGGCAATACGGATGCGCCTATTCCCATTCTCATTAAGGGATAAGGCGAAACAATGGTTGAACTCGGTCCCACACAACTCTTTAACAACATGGGACCAAGTTCAAGAGGCTTTCCTTGGACGTTTCTTCCCTCCTTCAAAAACCGCTCAAATCCGGACCAAGATCACTAATTTTAGTCAAAATGGAGATGAGTCGCTTTATGATGCTTGGGAGCGTTTCAAAGAACTCCTAAGGATGTGCCCACCACGGGCTTGAAAAGTGGTTGATAGTGCACACCTTCTACAACGGTCTCACATTCAAGACAAGAGAGACCATAGATGCTGCTGCGGGAGGAAGCACTCATGAATAAAGGAGTGGACGAGGCATATGACTTGATCGAGAGCATTGCCCTGAACCACTACCAATGGTCCAATGAAAGGGACCAACCGCAAGTATCAGCAGGTAAGTATAATGTTGATGTCGTCACTCTTCTATCTTCAAATTTGATACTCTTTTCAAAAAGATAGATAGCTTGAATACAAATTCCGTGGCTAACATTAATGTTTTATGTGAACTATGTGGGTCAAACTCACATAGTAGCGAAAGTTGTGATTTACTTGACACTACTTCTAGTGAACAAGTTAATTTTATTTCTAATGGACAACGAGGGGGTATGTATTCGAACACATACAATCCCGAGTGGAAAAATCACCCCAACTTGTCCTATAGAAATAACAATATTTTAAACCCACAACCTTCCTCACAACCACCGGGATTTGTACCCAAGAACTTCAACAATAATGCTTTCCCTCCCCCTAAATCTAAATTAGATCTTCTCATAGACTATATGGTCGAGAATAATAAAAACCAAGAGAAAATCAATAATGAATTTAGGGAAAACTTTAAGGTTTTGAATAGTAGGTTTGATAGTCTAGCCGCCCATAATAAAATGCTAGAGAATCAACAAGCCCAGCAAGCCGGGACCTCGCATAGACCACAAGGGAGTTTTCCGGTCAACCGCAAAGGCCCGATGAGCATGCTAAGGCGGTAGTACTTAGGAGCGGAAAAGAACTAGTAGATCCCCCTCCTAAAGAAAATATCAAACCTAGTGAGGAGAACATTAGTCCAACCCCACCGTTGGTTGAGACTAATGAAGAGGTAGAAAAGGGGACGGAATCCCCTAAAATTTCTAGAAATTTTGACCCGCCAATACCTTACCCCCAAAGGTTGGTAAAAGCGAAACTTGATAAACAATTTGCAAAATTTTTAGAAGTTTTGAAATCTATTTACATCAATGTCCCTTTTACGGATGCTTTGCAACAAATGCCCTCGTATGCCAAGTTTTTAAAAGATATTCTTTCTAATAAAAGGAAACTAGAGGAATATGAGACGGTTGCATTAAATGAAGAAGTAAGTGCTGTTTTACAAAGAAAATTACCTCCCAAATTAAAAGATCCCGGCACTTTTTCTATTCCTTGCAATATCGGGAAATTTGATGTAGATAATGCTATGCTTGATCTTGGGGCTAGTGTGAGCCTCATTCCGCTTTCGGTAAGTAAAAAAATAGTGTGGGGGAACTTAAACCCACCACCATATCGTTACAATTAGCGGATCGCTCAATCAAGTATCCAATAGGGATTATGGAAGATGTCCCTTGTAAAATCGGGAAATTAATCATCCCGGTTGATTTCGTTGTTCTCGAAATGGAAGAGGACCATCACATCCCCATCATTTTAGGTAGACCATTTCTTGCCACCGCTGGGGCAATTATTGATGTTAAAAATGGTAACCTTTCTTTAAACGTTGGGAATGAGAAGGTTGAATTTAATTTAACAAAATTAATGAAAAATCCAAATCTTGAGAGCCCTTGCTCCGATATGAATATGTTAGAATCAATAAGCAAGGAATTGGAATCACCCCAATCTAAGGACCCGCTTGAAAAAAGTCTTATAGATTGGAAAAGGTTATTGCATGATGATGATGATGATGAAATTGAAAATTATACAAAATGTCTAGATGCTAACCATGCAGGAAAATTTAGTGGAGACACTAAATTTGAAAAGTTGGAGGTTGAAGCGGAACCATCCAACGAGGAAATTCTTGAGGTAAGTAAGGCACCTCAAGTTGAATTGAAGCCTCTTCCCCCAAATCTAAGGTATGAATTTCTTGGCTCTAATTCTACTTATCCAGTAATTGTTAATGCTAATCTAAGTCCTCTTGAGACTGAAAAGTTATTAAGAGAACTTAGATTGCATCAAAAAGCTATTGGGTATACTATTGATGACTTAAAAGGAATCCACCCAAAAATTTGCATGCATAGGATTGATTTAGAGGAAGATCATAAACCCTCCATAGAACATCAACGAAGATTAAATCCTAACATGAAAGAGGTTGTCAAGAAAGAAATCCTTAAATTACTTGATGCGGGCATTATCTATCCAATCTCGGATAGTAAATGGGTAAGCCCCGTACAAGTAGTCCCTAAAAAGGAGGAATGACGGTCATTCGTAATGATAAGGATGAATTAATCCCAACTAGGACCGTCACGGGATGGCGTATGTGCATAGATTATCGAAAATTAAATAAAGCCACCCGAAAAGATCATTTTCCCTTACCTTTCATCGACCAAATGCTTGAAAGGTTGGCGAAGCATTCATATTTTTGTTATTTGGACGGGTATTCGGATTTTTCCAAATACCCATACATCCAAGTGACCAAGAGAAAACCACTTTTACTTGCCCATATGGCACTTTCGCTTATAGGAGAATGCCATTTGGATTATGTAATGCTCCCGCCACCTTCCAACGTTGTATGATGGCCATCTTTTCTGATTTCATTGAAAATATAATGGAAGTTTTTATGGATGATTTTTCAGTTTATGGTTGCTCCTTTGATGAATGTTTGAATAATTTATCAAAAGTTTTACAAAGGTGTGAGGAAGTCAACCTAGTTTTAAATTGGGAAAAATGCCATTTTATGGTAAATGAAGGTATTGTTCTTGGACATATGGTGTCCGAGAAAGGGATTGAAGTGGATAGAGCCAAGGTAGAAATTATAGAAAAATTACCTCCACCCACCAATGTTAAGGGTGTGAGGAGCTTTCTAGGGCATGCCGGTTTTTACCGGCGATTTATAAAAGATTTTTCTAAAATTTCTAAACCTTTAACTAATCTTCTTTTGAAAGATGCTCCTTTTGTGTTCGATAGTCTTTGTCTTGAAGCTTTCAACAGGTTAAAGGAAGCTTTGGTGTCCGCTCCAATAGTGCAACCACCCGATTGGGATCTCCCTTTCGAGATTATGTGCGACGCAAGTGACTATGCAGTGGGAGCAGTTTTGGGGCAGCGGAAGGACAAGAAGTTGCATGCCATCCACTATGCAAGTCGAACACTAGATGAGGCGCAAATCAATTATGCCACCACAGAAAAAGAATTGTTGGCCGTGGTATTTGCAATCGACAAGTTCCGGTCATATTTGGTGGGTTCAAAAGTGATAATATACACGGATCATGCGGCGATAAGGTATTTGTTGGCAAAGAAGGATGCCAAACCAAGACTCATCCGATGGATCCTCCTTCTCCAAGAATTTGATTTGGAGATCCGTGACAAGAAGGGAACGGAGAATCTAGTAGCAGACCATTTGTCCCGTCTCCCCAAAAATATTATTGATTCCAAGAGTAAAGAGCTTCCAATTGATGATTCATTCCCGGATGAATATCTACTAGCCATTAACAATGTCGGAATCCCTTGGTTTGCGGACATTGTAAATTATTTGGCTTGTAAAATTATTCCTCCGGAAATGAGTTACCAACAAAAGAAGAAATTCTTTTCAGAAATCAAAAATTATATTTGGGAAGACCCGTTACTCTTCAAGCAATGCGCAGACGGAATCGTTAGGCGGTGTGTGCCTAATGAAGAGGTAAATGACATTCTTCATCATTGTCATTCTTCTCCTTATGGTGGGCATGCAAGCTCATCCAAAACCACCGCCAAGGTTCTTCAATCAGGTTTTTATTGGCCCACACTCTTCAAAGATGCTCGAAACTTTGTGATCTCTTGCGATCGTTGCCAACGTACCGGTAACATCTCAAGGAGGAACGAAATGCCTCTTAACAACATCCTAGAGGTTGAGATCTTTGATGTTTGGGGCATAGACTTCATGGGGCCATTTCCATCATCCTGCAACAACAAGTACATATTAGTAGCGGTGGATTATGTATCCAAATGGGTAGAGGCCGTGGCATCTCCAACAAACGACTCAAAAGTCGTTATGAAGCTCTTCAAGAACATCATCTTCCAAGGTTCGGGGTACCGAAGGTGGTCATAAGCGACGGTGGTTCTCACTTCTCTCACCGCCAGTTTGAGGCTCTCTTAAAGAAATACGGAGTCCATCACAAAACGGGTACCGGTTATCACCCTCAAACTAGCGGTCAAGTGGAAGTATCAAACCGAGAAATTAAATGGATCCTTGAGAAAACAGTCACAAGCTCGAGGAAGGATTGGTCGATCAAATTGAATGACGCTTTATGGGCTTATCGCACCGCTTTCAAAACACCTATCGGAACAACACCTTTCCGTTTGGTGTATGGAAAGCCGTGTCATTTACCCGTAGAACTTGAGCACAAGGCGTATTGGGCGATCAAAGCCTTAAATTATGATATGAAGGCCGCCGGTGAAAAAAGAAGATTGCAATTGCATGAGCTTGAGGAACTCCGATTTGAAGCGTATGAGAGTGCCAAACTCTATAAGGAGAAAACAAAAAAAATGGCACGATACTCATATCACGAGAAGGGAGTTCAAAGAAGGAGACATGGTTCTATTATTCAATTCTCGGTTAAGACTTTTTCCGGGAAAATTGAAGTCAAGATGGTCGGGCCCATTTCAAGTGAAGAAAGTTTATCCTTATGGAGCCATCGTAATTTGGAACGAATCCAAAGGGGAGCTCAAAGTTAATGGACAACGACTAAAACATTATATAGTCGGTAATCCAATTGAAACAATGGCTTCAATGATACTCGAAAGTCAGCCAATCGAGACAAGAAAGGCGTCGAGCTAAAGACGTTAAACAAGCATCATCGGGTGGTAACCGATGGATTATTTTGTTTTATTTTATTTTTTATTATTATTATTATTGTTATTATGTTCTGTTTTTCTAACATTTCGTAGGTAAAAAAAAAAAAAAAAAAAAAAAAAAAAAAAGAGGAAGAATTTTCGAAGATCCAATCGGGTCAACAATATAATCCGACCGGATCATCTAGATCCGACCGGGCCAAGCTGAAGCACCCGACCGGATCAAGCAACTCTGGAGATTCCAGAGAAAATTATCCGTCCGGGTCTGAAAAATAATCCGACCGGACCATAATAAATCCGACCGGATCCCCAGAGCGACCCGCCCGGATCAGTCGCATAAAAGGACATACCGATTCGCCAAAAGGTCAGATCTGTTCAATTGTATTCTCATTCTTCCCTTCTTCTTCATCTCAAACCTGTCTCACCACCACCTCCACCACCATTTCAGTGATAAGTTATTTGTTCCCCCGTCCCCATTTTTACTTTCTTGTCCAATTTTTACTTTCATGAAAACATTGGGGACAATGTTTAGTTCAAGTGTGGGGGGAGGATTTTAATAAAATTATTATAATAAAATTATTATATCCGTTTTTCTTTTTCTTTGCATTTAGTTAGCTTGTTGCTTGCATTTAGTTAAGTATTCTAAAAAAAAAAAAAAAAAAAAAAAAAAAAAAAAAATTTCCAATGCTCCCATTGATGAGAATGTTATCTATACTTACAATTTGCCTAAGTAAAATTATTTCCTCTTAAACTTTACTTTTTGAGAGATTTGTCACAAAGAACTTAGGATCATATTGGATTGTAAATGAAAAATTTTCAAAATTTATATAGACTTTTAAATATTCTTGAATAGAAGCATTACATTATTAATGAAATTGTGGATATTAAGTTTGAATACATTACACTTGTGAAAAGTTATAAAACATCCTTGTATATACATTTCAAAAACTTTTACTTCTACTCTTTTCCAAAGATTTACTACATTGTTATGATCTTTAAGAATCACGAAGCTTTCCATTTCCACTTTTAAGACTTAATAACATAAATCAATCTTCTTGTATATCATCCACTCGAATATCCAAATGAATTTATCATTATAGAGTGTGATGATTTACAAAGAACTCAATTGCCACTTCTAAAACTTAATGAAATTAAATTTTCCACTACCTTCATCCGCCTTATTTTTTGTGATTCAAGGAGCATAATAAAATCTGAATATCTTTGAAAAAGAATAAAATCATGAGTTTAAGAAATGTATTCCCAAGCATAAAAAACCCTATTCACAAAGCACTCAAAGAGTGAACTTAAATTCTATTTCATACTTGAAATCCACAAGTTCATTTAGTTATTCCTATATGCTCTTGTTCAATAGTATTTATTCATGTTATATTAACATCCAAAATTCTTTATTTACTTTCCAATATCCTCTTATGTTCTTTCTCACAAGTTTCTTGGGACGGAAAATTTAAAAGGAAATGATTTTGTAAAGGCAATACAATATAACAAATATTCTGAGGGAGCATTGAAACCTTCTTTGATTTTTCAAAAATTTTATGTCATTTGTCACTCTCTCTTCTTCAAAATTGTAAGCTTGCTCGAGGACAAGCAAGGTTTTAGTGTGGGGGAGTTGATAAATGGCTATTTTATAGTCATTTAAGGTCTAAATATATGTCTTTTTAGAGTCAATTTAGTATTAATGAGTCTCATATTGCATTATTTCACTTTACTTTTACGGATATAATGTGCGTGGTGTAGTATGGGTTTTGTGGACAGAAAACAGGTACTATTTGGAGCTATTTTGAGCTAAAGGGAGTAAAGGAAGGAAAGACGGGAGCAAAACATTTAAAAGGAGAAATCAGATGCAGAAGTCAAAGATCCGACCGGACCCATCTATAAGACCCGGCCGGACCTCACCAATACAAGAACAAATTTCCAGAAGACAAAGATCCGACCGGGGCAAGGAGAAAATCCGGTCGGACCAACTGGATCCGGCCGGACCATTATGAAGACCCGCCCGGATCTTGACGCCTGTTCTGAAAGAGTGTTTCCCAACAGACACTCCTCTTGGTGGATGTATCCGGGAACAGACACTCAAATCAGTCCTAGGGCCTATATAAGAAGGCTACAACAGCCTTAGAAAAGATCCAGATATTTTTAGAGATTGATTGTAAAGTTATTATAGTGAAATTCTAAGTATACATTATCATTTCCAGAATTTTGAGTGAATTTGAGAGAGGGTTCCTAAGCAATAAAGAAGTATTCTTCCATCATTAAGTTCTCCAATCTGAATAAGTATTCTCTTCTCTATCTTAATCCTTTATTCTTATTCTTGATGTTTTATTTAATGGCTAGTGAGTAATCCCCCTCTTTCTTGGGGTTGGATACTCATTGTGTTCATATGTTCATCATAATTTTATGTTCTCTAAATTCATTTCTCTTCAACTTTAACAATTTTACTATATCAATCTAAAACGCCTATAACCACGATGACGTCCTTGGTTATATGAACTCCAGTTAATCGAGAGAAGGACCTAGCGGTGAATCTCGATTAGCGGACCCATATAGTCAAAACTAAGTTCATTACTCACGAGAGTAGTGTAATGGCTTAGGGATGCTCCTTGAGTGGAAAGTGTGCCGATTTTCATAAGAAAACCTAATGGATTCTTACTAATTATGGTCAGCTAGAGATAAGCCGGAATGCCCGTTTGTGACAGGGCGGGGGAAAAACATAAACGGATTTCTCAAAGAGTTAGGACATAATTAGTATGAGAATACAAACACTACTTGCTTGATCGTGAGAAGTAGTGTAGGCTAAGCATACCATCCTTGTATAAAAATGAACCCTTAATCTAAAAGAGAGCATAAATGAATGATGAATATATGAATACTTGAGTCCCAATCCCGGGAATTCCTTTAAAATAAGAGTTTTTCCTACATAAATAGCTTTTACTATCATTTCTATTTTAAGTGACAAACAAATTTTCCTACCCCCAATCATTTTATTTTCTTTACTTTTATCCAAAGCAAAAAAATATTTTTAGAATTAAGTTGTCTCCGTGGGATCGACCCGTATTTGCACATACTATACTATTAATAACCCGTGCACTTGCGGTTTAAACGTAACACTGGGTATTGCTTGGGGCTTCCTCTCCTATGTATAGGATGTCGTAACGTCCTTCCCCGTCTGCATTATTGTCTCTGACGTATTGAATATTTCCCCGCGGGGCTTCTTCTTTACTGCTGGACCCCGTGATCCATTTCTTCAATTCCCCGGCCTCCACCTTTTGTTGTATTATTTTCTTCAGCTGGAAACAGTCATCTGTAGAATGCCCGTGGCTTTCATGGTATCCACACCATTTCTTTTTGTTCGCCTCGTAAGGCTTTCTCTCCAGTGGAGGTGGTGGAGGCAAAGCTTCTGCCCGCAATATCTCAGTTCTCGGTGCGATCAAAGGGGTGAAAGCACTGTCATCGCCTCTTTTAAAGTTGGGCATGCCTCTTGGTCTGCCTCTACCTCGGCCAACATTGTTTCCCGAGTAGCCTGAGTGATGACGAGGGTCATGAGCGGGCTCGATTCTTTCCCTGACGCTCCTGCGGGCATCGGCCATAAATGCGGGCTCTACTCCGGCCATAGCGATGGCCCTGTTATACATCTCCTCTGTCCCCTCGGGCTTTCGGCAAGCAAACTCCTGCCTCAAAGTATGGGATGTTAATCCCCCCAGGAAGCATAGCTCGATGTCGTTCCTTGTTAGATCCACAATCTGCTCGGTCATTTTCCGGAACCGAGTGATGTATGCCTTTGTGTTTTCCCCGGGGTATTGCTTAACGCCGCACAGGTCCGATTTTGGTCTTGCGGCCTCCCCCGCGCCCGCGAACGAGTTCAAGAACAAAGTCCGCAATTGCTCGTAGCTGCAGATAGAGCGCGGTTTATGGGCCAATAACCACCCCAATGCCTTCCCTTTAAAGGTGGAGGCGAGGGCTTTGCACTTCACGGCCTCATCTGTTGAGAATAGGGCCATCTGCCCTTCAAATCGCCCAACATGGCTTTTTGAGTTAGATGAGCCGTCATACGCGTCTAGCGTGGGCACCTTTCCTCTTTGGATCGGGGAATCGCTGATCCATGATGCGAAAGCGTCCATGGGTCCAACGCAAGTTTTGCTTGGACTCCCATAGCTCCGCGATCATTCTTTGGAACTTTTGATCCATTATGTCCCCCGTTTTAGCCCTTTTTACGGTTTCTGTAATTATATCATCATTTTTAACAATTGCCTTTCCTTTAGATTGGCCTCTTGTCTTTCTGGGCTGTGATTCTCCCTCCTCACTCTCCCCTTCTTCCTCTCCCCTCTCCTCGTCATCATCTATGAGGATTGTCCGCCTTTTTCCTCCTACAATCCTAATGGCCCTGCTCTTAGAGCTCGTCAGATCATGGGCTTTTGATTTTTCAGGGGGGCTTCTAGCATTGGCCTCGGCATTAAACAGCTCCTCGAGGGCTAGATTCAACTGTAGCCCTTCCTCTACCAGGTTCTGCCTATCTGTGAGGATCTGGATTTTCTTTTGGATTTGATCAGGGTGAGGGGAGTAACGGGGGTTTTTTGAGTTTTGAGAGCTTTGGAAGTTTCTATACGATCTCTCAGATCTGCCTCTCCTTGCCCTTTGAGATGGGGTATAGGAGTTGCCACTAAGAGTCTTATTTCCCAACCTGGCAAAAACTGCCCTGGGGCACTTGTCCCGAAGGGCTAGCATTTGGGTTTACTTCTTTCCCAGTCATTGCGAAGATTTCGTATGTCAAGAATCAACAGAAAAGACGGGGTACTCTTTTGGAAACGTGAAAAACGGAAGAACTAGACGAGGATTTGAAACGAATTAGATTGGAAAAGCAAACGAAGCAAGAAGATTGTACTGGGAAGATTTTCGATTCCCGGCAATGGAACCACTGATGACGCCCTAAGTTTCTGGGGTCACGGAGGTAGAACTCCAATATAGCTGTCTCTTGATCCTGATCACAACACAAACAAGAACACCGTTAAGACCAAGGCCGGGTTGGAATCCGGCTTAGGCCCTCGGGTGTGAGAGTAAGATCTCTGAGGAAAACCTAAGAAGAAGGCTCAATGAAGACCTTGTGTGTGTGAATAGGATAGAGCACGTACCTGGCCCTTTGGGGCGGATAGGAGTATTTATATGAGTAGAAGGTGGAAGTAGGTTTAAGGTTCTAACCGCCCTTGTACCGGATGGACACGTGGCAGGTCCTCATTGGCAAGGCCAGGGGAGTGGCTGGGAACGTGGCGTGTTGTCAGGGAGTCATGGTTCCACCACCAACCGTTATGGTACGTCAGGTACGAACTGGTAACGTCTGTGGTACGTTTGTGACAGCTGGCTGCTGCGGGCTCGGGCAGGAGGTTGAGTGATCAACACGGGATCCTTAGAGCAGCGGGAGGCAGGGCTATCTCGGGCTTGATTGCTTGCGGGCTCATCCGGTTCGGTGCAGTCGAACTTGCTTGCGCCGGCTTCGAACCGGGTCCGGTCCGGTCTGAGACGCTCGGACTTATCAGTGGCCCCTAACTCCGAGGGTCAGCTTATTTATGAGCGGCGCGAGGAGTTACACTTCCATAGCTCGTCCCGGGCAAATTGTAGTAAATACGGGCACGGAATATCATGGGACGGGAGTCTTACGATGGTGGTTGATGACAGGACAGTGGGCCCCTCGAGTCAGGCTAGTGACGTAGCTGTCAGGTCCTTGATATGACAAGGAGCACGCTCATTAAATGCGAACCGTCATTGGAATTCGAAAAAAGCTGATTCCCGCCCCTTCGTTTTCCGGGTCTATGCCGGGTTGCTCCGGATTTTTGGACAAACCCGACCCATTCTGGGGGTATAAATAACCCTAACTAGCTTATTCAAAGACCTTCGGTATTTTTAATCTTTGGCCATCGCTCTTGAGAGAAATATTGCTGATAACGACGTTGATTTGCTTCCTCCGTTTCCTTAACTCGATCGATTTAACAGGTAGTGCTTCCCTTTTTATTTTCGTCGCTGGTTTCTGATTGCTAACTTTTCGCCTTCGGTCTTCTCCACCGTTCATCGGGGGTAGAAACTTAACACGCCGTGTTTTCACAACTTATAACATCACGAACCAAGCTTTTAACTTTTAACCACCGAATCTCCGATTTCTAACCGGTTAACTTGTCTCTTTCTTAGGAATTCTGGGTCCATCTTTGATTTTATAAAGTTTTGTTGAAAAACCTCTGACTGTGATTATGGATGAATTGGACCTGGGGAGAATGCTTCGTCCGGAGCTTTTCGGTTGTTGTCGACGAACGGGAGGGATTTACCGGTACCTGATAAATGCCTGGAAAAGGCTTTCCCGGGATGCTTTTATGACCATAGGGATAGTCTATGAGTGGGACTCTTGTATCCTACCCCTGCTGTGGGAGACAGGCCCCTCAGTTCATTTTGACTCGGGGAGAATGAGGGTAATAGGGGGCGAGGAACAGTTAGGGGTTTTTGTGAAAGCGGTTTTAACTCGATTCCCCGATAATGTAGATATGGCCGGTAACGCTAGAAGGTTGGTGAGATTAGGTGGAGACCGCGTGTCTGCAAGCAGCTCTAATGCTCAGTCTTGGTTGGATGTCCCTCTGGATGACGATTTGCCCGTTCAAGGCCATAACCGCGACGTTTCCGCGGGTGCTGGGGTGATTGAAGTGACCAGCAGCGGGGATGCTTCAGAGCGGGCTGATGATGGCGACGAATTCTTATTGGATGAACCTGCCCGAGATGTCATGGGAGATGGTTCTTCAGATACTCAGTCGGACTCACGCGGGCAACTGGAGAGGTTGGCCCCTGATACTGCTCGCAAGGTCAACTTGCTTCGTTCCCCTGTTAGGATCGTAGATTCCTTTCCCGAGGGCCCTGATAACAGGAGGACCAGTCAAGCAGGTGCGTCTAGCTCTGGCGCGGGTTTGAGGGACGAGAGCGAGGAGGATGATGGTGATGAGTATTTGTCGCAGTTCCGCGTCGACCCCAAAGTCTATCTCGTCTACGGTCTTATTGAATACGAGTCTCTTATGGGTGGGAGATCAATGACTCCTCCCTTGATCCGGG
Source organism: Campanula takesimana (assembly GCA_026119855.1). Classification (NCBI taxonomy): domain Eukaryota; kingdom Viridiplantae; phylum Streptophyta; class Magnoliopsida; order Asterales; family Campanulaceae; genus Campanula; species Campanula takesimana. Next base: position 24,306 of record JAOWBW010002179.1, on the reverse strand, counting down.
CCGAGAACCTTGCCTGCATATTCTACCCGGCTCAGTTCGAAAACGGGCTGCGCCTTCCCTTGGATCCGTTTCTTTGTGAATTTCTTGAGTTCACACATTGCCTCCCTATGGACTTGACCCCGAATGCCATTCGCTATCTGGTGTCCTTTATAGTCGTAAGCCGCATGTTGGGGTATGAGCCTTCTTTGTCCGCGCTCCATATTTACTTCACCCATCAAGTCACTGCGGGCTGCTTGAGCTTAAAGACCAAACCGCGGTCTGAGAAGATTTTTTCCGCTGCTACTAACAAGTTCGATCAGTGGCAGAGATATCCCTTCGTTATTCAGAACCGTTTAGGCTGGCCATTCCCTCGTCCTGACAATTTAGCGCCGATTTCGATGTCCCGCCAAAACTTTCCTGATCCGGAAGAAGGCCGAGAGCTGAGCGCGGCGATGGAGGCCTATCTTGCTCGGTTTACGAAGAGGGTTACCCTGGACGACCAGTCCGTTGTGGAGACTCCTCAAGTTTACGACGTCTCAGCAATTATTAGCGATGAGGAGCTCTTGACCTTCGTCGGGGTGGCCCCGAGGCGCGTTTCTGGCCCCGAGCCTAGGGTTATCATGGCCCTTCTGTTGCGAGATCCTGATTGGAAAGTTCATCAATCATTTGCTTTCCTTTCTGATTGCTCTGCCTGTAATTCGGGGGAGACTTGTCCAGACCCTGGTTTACTCGGTCTCTTTCATTGTACACTTTCATACTATTTTCTTGTCTTTTTTCGCTTTGTTTTTATCTACCTGACTGTTGTTCTTGTTCGCAGACCCAACCGACATGATGCCTCCTAAGTCCGCAGCAGAGATCAAGATCGCGGCCAGGAAAGCCGCGGCTCTTGAAAAGCAAAGGAGAGCTGATGCTATGAATAGGGTGGAGGCTCCTGGGAAAGATCCCTGTCACGGACAAGGTTGATAAGTCCGGAGCGGTGGTCTCTCAGCCGCAACTGACCCGGAACCTGCCTCCGAATCCCCGCCAAGGCGCTGGCCGCGGCAAAACTGTGATTGGAACCGGCCACTCTTCCCAGGCTTCTGGCGTAGGTCTATCTGCTCCCGAGCCCACGAAGAAACGCCCTGCTATCGTGGATCCGGCGTCCCCTCAGAGGGATAAATATCAGAGGGTTGGCTCTTCCTCCGGCGATTTTACGGTCTTATCTCCTTCGAGAGGGACCCTATGCTCCAATCTATTCCCGGTGGAGTCAATTGAGGATCGAGAGCGCACCCGGGAGTTCGGGCTTAAGATAGCCAAGGCCCCTGAGGTGTATGGGGTGGATCTTCATAGCCGCCGGAGCGCTAATGCTTATGTTGGTGATGGGCTGATGCACCGCCTCTATTTTCCAGATTACCAGTAGAAGGTTTTGGCTGCTTCGAATCCTATCGCCGCCGCGGGCAACGTGGGCTTGTGCTTGACCGAGGTTCGTTTTTGACTTGGGTTATATATCGTGCTTCTCTCCGCACCGTAGTCTAATCACCTTTGTTATTTGCAGATTGCCAACGAGGTTATCTATCTGCGGACCCAACACGAGTCTGATGCCGCCGTGATCGCGGCGAGGAATAATGAGCTGGTGGCGGCGAGGGAGGAGGTCCAAAAGTTGACCAAGACTGTGGAGAGCGCCGGCCAGGAATTAAAGAGCAAAGATGCGGAGGTCGTTAGCGCGGCCAAGGAGGTATCTAAATTAAGTAGTGAACTGGCCGCTGCTCGAGAAGCCAAAGAGCGGGCTGAGGCTGAGAAGGCGAGTGTTGATGCTCGCAATACTGAGCTCCTGAGGTCTTTGGAGGCGGAGATGAGGAAGTCCGAGGAGCTGTCCAACAGAGTGGACGAGCTGGACGGCAAACTTCTTGACCAAATGCGCTATGAGAATGAACGTGAGCGGGTCTTGGAGGAGGAGAGGGGCAAGGCGGTTGCTGAATTCAAAGAGTCCGCAGAGTACTCTGACAAATTATCCGTCGCGGGCAATGAGCAATATGAATAGGCGGTGCACACTATTGCCCGGAATCTGGCGGCCACTGGGAAATATACTGCCCAAGAGATCACTATCCTTTGTTCCATCGTGGCCACGGATCCGGAATGCTTTAATGGTCATTCCTTAGTGCCTTTTGCCGATCATCAGCTTGAAGCCTTGCCCGAGGTGGTTCGGAATGCTTTGCCTCCGGTTTCACCCGTAACCGTTCAACCCTTGATCAAAATGATAGATGATTTGCGGTTTACAGGTGATGAATCCGCCTTGTCTCTGGCCGCGGCTCTGGAGAAGGTATTTGGCCCCAATGGCCCCTTCGTTGAAGGTATTGTTCTTCCCTTTTCAGCTTTTGCCTCCGCTCTAGCCGAAGCCTCTGAAGCTCTGGCTCATTCTGCCGCTGACCATACTGCCTCTGATTCTGTTCCAGAAGTGGAAGTCAACCCGCCGCCGGGCATCTGAAGATCAAACCGGGCTGCGTCCTGGGGCCTTTTTGTAATAGTATTAGATTCCGTGAATTTGAACACTTGACTCCATTTTGACATGATTTGGTAATGTATTTAATTGCTCTTCTTTTGATCCCCACATCTCCTTGCCGTTTACTTTCGTATTATTTTTCTTGCCCTTATTGTTGGCTGCCTTGGGATTGCCAAGCATTTATTGTTCTTTCTCGAACACTTTGTTTGTTTTCATTATTATCTCCCTTGGCGGGCTTAAGGTCTAGCTCGAGGGCGTATGACCGCGCATCGTTCATGAGAGTTCATGCAACGGTATCTCCCTTGGCGGGCTTACGGTCTAGCTCGAGGGCGTATGACCGTGCATCGTGCATGAGAATTCATGCAACGGTATTTCCCTTGGCGGGCTTACGGTCTAGCTCGAGGGCGTATGACCGTGCATCGTGCATGAGAATTTAGGAAGATCTTTTATTTTAATGGGACAAACATAATATTATTGATCTTTCATCTTTTTTCCGCTCATAGAGCCGTACATCAACATTACAATGCATAAGGTAGAAACTAGGCGGATTTCTAATAACAGGGGGAATACAATCTTCAAGGGTAATACTTCTTCAGGTGGTCGCTGTGCCAAGCGTTCTTCAAGTCCTTCCCTTCTTTGGTGAGGAGTCTGTAAGTCCCTTCTTTGATTATGCGGGCAATCTGATAAGGCCCTTCCCAGTTGGGCGAGAGCTTGTTATATCCGGGCTGTCTCCCCGTGACTTCAACTTTTCTCAAGACCCAGTCTCCCACAGAAAATGACCTCTTGTTCACCCTTTTGTCATGATGGACTTTGGCCTTTTGTTTATAATTGACCATCTTTGCCCGTGCTTCCAATCGTTTTTCTTCAAGAAGGTCTAAGTCTTTTCTCCGGGCTTCCTCATTCCTTGTTTCATCAAAATGGGCGACCCTGTAGGTAGGTAGGGCTGCCTCTACGGGCGCGACCGCCTCTGATCTATATGTCAAGGAAAAGGGGGTTTCTCCTGTTGAATTCCTCGTTGTGGTTCGGACAACCCATAGGGCAGTACTGAGCTCTTCCATCCAGCGACCGCTCCTTCCCTTCAAATTTTTGTGCAAGGCGGTCATAAGCAACTTATTTGCGGCCTCGGCCTGTCCATTTCCCTGCGGTTTTGCGACAGATGATTGCCGATGTTCTACGTTGAGTCTCTTGCATTCCGCCGTAAACTTGCTTTGGAACTGGGGTCCATGATCGGAGACGATAGCCCGGGGCAAACCAAACCGGCAGAATATATGGTCGTGGATGAACTTGATAATACTTGCTTCCGTCGTGCTAGTTAGCGCCTTGGCCTCTACCCATTTTGTGAAATAATCTACTGCGACCACTACCATTTGCGCTCCGCCGGGCGCTTTGGGATAAGGCCCAATCAAATCAATTCCCCACATGTCGAATGCCCAAGTTGGGACTACCAGGCTCTGCTCCGTGGATGGCTGCCTTGGTATGTTGGCGAATCTCTGGCATTGATCACATTTGCGGACATATTCCTTTGCATCTTTTTTCATTGTCGGCCAGTAATACCCGAGGAATCTGATTTTATCGGATAGTGTCCGGGCACCGGGATGTCCTCCACACACGCCTTCGTGAACTTCGTATAACAAGTTGGTGACTGTTTCGGACTTGACACACCTCAGCAGCGGTTTGGTGAAGGATCTCCGATAAAGTACGCCATCAATGATCGTGTATCTGGCGGCTTGTCTTCTCAAAACTTTTGATCGATCCGAATCGCTGGGAAGGATCTCCTTCTCTATGTATTCCATAATCTCGTCTACCCAATCCTTCTCGGGCTCCCCTATCTGGTGGATCTCTACCCTGTCGATGGCCGGGCGTTCCGTAAATTCTATCCAACAATCCATACTAAGCTTCGCGATGTCTTCGTTCGTGATTCTTGAAAGCAAGTCCGCCTCGGAGTTTTCAGCCGGTTAACCTGGGTCAGCTCGTGGTACTCAAATTCCCCAACAGGTTTGTCGCGAGCTCCTTGTATTTGACCAATACCGGGTGATTTGTTTCGTATTCCCCTTTCACCTGGTTTATCACTAGTTGCGAGTCGCTCTTCACGACCAGTTTTGATACTTTCATGTCCCGGGCTAGTTCCAAGCCCGCTATTAATGCCTCGTATTCGGCCTGATTGTTTGAGACCGCGAACTTAAATCTCAAGGCTCGCTTGAATCTTTGACCTTCCGGGGCGGTCAGGAGTATTCCGGCGCCGCTGACAGTCTTTCCCGCGGATCCATCCACACTTAACGACCAGCAATTTTCCGGTCTCTCCCCAGCAACTATTGCCTTCTCGCCTCTCTTTTTCTTTGTCTTTTCTGGTTGGGTTTTGTCCGGCTCGCTCTCCTTTGATTCAAATGTGGTCTCTGCCACAAAGTCCGTCAGTGCCTGTGCCTTGATGGTCTTCCGCGGGGAGTAGGTAATCTGAAATTCAGTCAGCTCTATGGACCACGATAGCATTCTCCCCGAGGATTCGGGCTTATGAAGTATCTTTTTCAGCGGGGTGTCTGAATAAACCGTGATTGGGTGGGCGATGAAGTATGCCCGCAGCTTCCGAGCGGCCACGAGCAAGGCGAAAGCTAGCTTTTCAATGTTTAGATAGCGGCCTTCCACAGCAGATAGTGCCTTGGAGACATAATACACGGGTTTCTGAAGTTTGCCCTCTTCCCTTACCAAAACCGCGGCCACTGCATGATCTGTTGCGGCCAAGAAAACATAGAGTTCCTCCCCAAACACCGGGCTGCTCAATAGCGGCGGCTTTCCCAGGTAAGCTTTTATTTGCTCGAAAGCGTTCTGGCAGTCCTCGTTCCACTCGAAACCCTTCTCTCCTCCTCCTTTAAAGTTTTGAAGAAAGGCAGGCACTTTTCGGCTGACTTAGCAATGAATCTTCCCAAAGCCGTAATGCGGCCATTAAGCTTCTGCACCTCCTTAACGCATCTGGGGGGCTGCATGCTTATCAACGCCGTGATTTTCTCGGGGTTTGCTTCGATCCCTCTCTGATTCACCATGAAGCCCAAAAACTTCCCTGCCTTTACTCCAAAGGCGCACTTGGATGGGTTAAGTTTCATATTTTTTCTCCGGAGGCTGGTGAAGGTTTCTGTCACGTCAATGTCGTGAGAGGTCTCCTTGGTCTTGATAACCATATCGTCGATGTAAGCCTCCAGGTTCCGGCCTAATTGATCATCAAAGACGATTCCTACCATCCTTTGATACGTACCGCCTGCGTTCTTGAGGCCAAATGGCATGTTGTTAAACGTGTAGGTTTTGCCCGCGGCATAGAAAGCGCATGAAGGGACGTCATCCTCCTTCATTTTGATCTGATGGTAGCCCGAGTACGCATCTATAAAGCTCAACACCCTATGCCCGGCGATAGAGTCTACTAATTGATCGATCCGGGGAAGAGGGTAACAATCCTTGGGGCAGGCTTTGTTCAAATCTGTGAAATCCACGCACATTCTCCACTTTCCATTTGCTTTGGCTACCATGACGACGTTGGCTAACCACCTCGGATATTTGATCGGGCTTATGATTCCTGCTTTTAGCAGCTTATCTACCTCGACTTTGATCGCCGCTTTCTTCTCAGGTGAAAAGTATCTTTCTTTCTGGAGGACCCGGGTAAATGTAGGGTCGATATTCAGTTCGTGCTCGATCACCTCTCTGCTTATCCCCTCCATATCCTCTACGGTCCAGGCGAACACGTCTAGGCTTCTTCTCAACAGCTCTATCAGCACCTTCCTTTCCTCCGCGGGGATCTCTAGCCCGACTTTTATTGTCTGCTCAGGGTATGCCGGATTTATGACCACATCTTCCAAAGCATCATTAGGGCGAATATCTGCAACCTCTCGGTCATGCAGTGAATCAATTACGATATTGACATGCTCGGTTTCCGCGGCCATACGGCGGGCTCTCCTGCTCTGCTTGAATTCTGCCCTCGTGGAGTGGAAAGACAACGTCCCGATCATGGCCGTGCCTGCGACCTCCTTTTCACTTGCTTTGGCCTTTTTTACCTCCCTCGGGCTTCCCAGTCTCTGCTTTGCTGCGCTCTCCTTCCTCTTCCTCTCTATTACCTTGAGGAAGAGCTCGGGCTTATTCTTGATACACGTGATCCCTGCCGGGGTATTGAACTTGATTTTTTGGTGAGGGATTGATGCGACGATTCCAAGGGCAGCCTGGGCGGTCACTCCTAAGATTGCGTTGTATTGGGATTTCAGATCAATCACCATGAACGTGACACGGGCTGTTTTCTCGAATGGCCTCTCTCCAATGGTCACTTCGAAGTCAATGGTCCCTTTTGCGTAGACCGTATGATTCGTGAACCCTTCCAATAAGCCCGCATATGGGGTTAAGTGCGCCTCGGACATCCCCATTTCTTCTAAACAATGGAAGTAAAGTATGTCCCGTGAAGCCCCGGTATCAATGAGGACTCTTCCAATATCCGCTCTACCAATAGCCATCTTGATTGTTAACGGTTGTGTTGAATGGAAAAGGGTGGATGCCAGTTCACTCCTTCTGAAGCCGATCATTTCCTCTTGCTCGGGCGGATAAGTGGGTATCAGGAATACTTTTTCCAATCGTCTGATCTGGGCGGAAAGCTGGGTATTGCTTGGGCTTCCTCTCCTATGTATAGGATGTCGTAACGTCCTTCCCCGTCTGCATTATTGTCTCTGACGTATTGAATATTTCCCCGCGGGGCTTCTTCTTTACTGCTGGACCCCGTGATCCATTTCTTCAATTCCCCGGCCTCCACCTTTTGTTGTATTATTTTCTTCAGCTGGAAACAGTCATCTGTAGAATGCCCGTGGCTTTCATGGTATCCACACCATTTCTTTTTGTTCGCCTCGTAAGGCTTTCTCTCCAGTGGAGGTGGTGGAGGCAAAGCTTCTGCCCGCAATATCTCAGTTCTCGGTGCGATCAAAGGGGTGAAAGCACTGTCATCGCCTCTTTTAAAGTTGGGCATGCCTCTTGGTCTGCCTCTACCTCGGCCAACATTGTTTCCCGAGTAGCCTGAGTGATGACGAGGGTCATGAGCGGGCTCGATTCTTTCCCTGACGCTCCTGCGGGCATCGGCCATAAATGCGGGCTCTACTCCGGCCATAGCGATGGCCCTGTTATACATCTCCTCTGTCCCCTCGGGCTTTCGGCAAGCAAACTCCTGCCTCAAAGTATGGGATGTTAATCCCCCCAGGAAGCATAGCTCGATGTCGTTCCTTGTTAGATCCACAATCTGCTCGGTCATTTTCCGGAACCGAGTGATGTATGCCTTTGTGTTTTCCCCGGGGTATTGCTTAACGCCGCACAGGTCCGATTTTGGTCTTGCGGCCTCCCCCGCGCCCGCGAACGAGTTCAAGAACGAAGTCCGCAATTGCTCGTAGCTGCAGATAGAGCGCGGTTTATGGGCCAATAACCACCCCAATGCCTTCCCTTTAAAGCTGGAGGCGAGGGCTTTGCACTTCACGGCCTCATCTGTTGAGAATAGGGCCATCTGCCCTTCAAATCGCCCAACATGGCTTTTTGAGTTAGATGAGCCGTCATACGCGTCTAGCGTGGGCACCTTTCCTCTTTGGATCGGGGAATCGCTGATCCATGATGCGAAAGCGTCCATGGGTCCAACGCAAGTTTTGCTTGGACTCCCATAGCTCCGCGATCATTCTTTGGAACTTTTGATCCATTATGTCCCCCGTTTTAGCCCTTTTTACGGTTTCTGTAATTATATCATCATTTTTAACAATTGCCTTTCCTTTAGATTGGCCTCTTGTCTTTCTGGCTGTGATTCTCCCTCCTCACTCTCCCCTTCTTCCTCTCCCCTCTCCTCGTCATCATCTACGAGGATTGTCCGCCTTTTTCCTCCTACAATCCTAATGGCCCTGCTCTTAGAGCTCGTCAGATCATGGGCTTTTGATTTTTCAGGGGGCTTCTAGCATTGGCCTCGGCATTAAACAGCTCCTCGAGGGCTAGATTCAACTGTAGCCCTTCCTCTACCAGGTTCTGCCTATCTGTGAGGATCTGGATTTTCTTTTGGATTTGATCAGGGGTGAGGGGAGTAACGGGGGTTTTTTGAGTTTTGAGAGCTTTGGAAGTTTCTATACGATCTCTCAGATCTGCCTCTCCTTGCCCTTTGAGATAGGGTATAGGAGTTGCCACTAAGAGTCTTATTTCCCAACCTGGCAAAAAACTGCCCTGGGGCACTTGTCCCGAAGGGCTAGCATTTGGGTTTACTTCTTTCCCAGTCATTGCGAAGATTTCGTATGTCAAGAATCAACAGAAAAGACGGGGTACTCTTTTGGAAACGTGAAAAACGGAAGAACTAGACGAGGATTTGAAACGAATTAGATTGGAAAAGCAAACGAAGCAAGAAGATTGTACTGGGAAGATTTTCGATTCCCGGCAATGGAACCACTGATGACGCCCTAAGTTTCTGGGGTCACGGAGGTAGAACTCCAATATAGCTGTCTCTTGATCCTGATCACAACACAAACAAGAACACCGTTAAGACCAAGGCCGGGTTGGAATCCGGCTTAGGCCCTCGGGTGTGAGAGTAAGATCTCTGAGGAAAACCTAAGAAGAAGGCTCAATGAAGACCTTGTGTGTGTGAATAGGATAGAGCACGTACCTGGCCCTTTGGGGCGGATAGGAGTATTTATATGAGTAGAAGGTGGAAGTAGGTTTAAGGTTCTAACCGCCCTTGTACCGGATGGACACGTGGCAGGTCCTCATTGGCAAGGCCAGGGGAGTGGCTGGGAACGTGGCGTGTTGTCAGGGAGTCATGGTTCCACCACCAACCGTTATGGTACGTCAGGTACGAACTGGTAACGTCTGTGGTACGTTTGTGACAGCTGGCTGCTGCGGGCTCCGGGCAGGAGGTTGAGTGATCAACACGGGATCCTTAGAGCAGCGGGAGGCAGGGCTATCTCGGGCTTGATTGCTTGCGGGCTCATCCGGTTCGGTGCAGTCGAACTTGCTTGCGCCGGCTTCGAACCGGGTCCGGTCCGGTCTGAGACGCTCGGACTTATCAGTATCATCTTCGCACATTATTCTCCAATGAAGACCTCTTAGGATAGGAATAAATTTTGTAGATTCACTACCTCATCGTATTATTAGAGACCTGTCCCAGAAAAATGGGTCCCTCATTAACCTACAACTTGCTAAATCTCTGCAATGCTGGTATCATTTCCTCAAGTGGCAAAGACGTGATGAAGACTCATAATCTTGCCTTTTTTTTTTCTTTCTAATAGGCCAGAATTTTTATCCAGCAAGATATCTTGTACAACAACCGTATAGATATCGCATTTTCTCCCTATGGGGATACTGGAAACAAACGGGTGAGATCTGCACCTTGGAATTCTTAAGTGAGAAGACTGTTAGCTCATTTCTTCTATCAGAGAAGTCTGGCATCTTATTCAATCCATTAAGTCATCAGCAGGGTCACCGGTCAACCTTTCTGATAAATTTGAGAAACCGAAAAGTGATGGAAAATGCTCAAGCTGAACTGAGGCAGGCTCTCAAGTGAAAGAAAATAATCCCTGAGATGGGTATTCGAGTGAGCTCCCAGAAGTGTGTAATAAAGGAATATCTTAGGTTGCACACCCCTGATACTAAAGACATACCCATTGCTAAAAACTAGTGGGTTTTATGTTACTCGGATTCACCTAGGAGTATCCGACACGGGTAATCCGAGTGTAGGATTCGGGAAAAAAAAATATTTTACACTAAATGTTGTGTAAAATAGTTTTGTGTGGGACTCGCCTTCGAGAATCCGACACACGTGTCGACACGGGTGCGGCGGGGTGAAATGAAAAGTCCGAGCATCATCACAGGCGGCGTCAAGAGAAGATTTCCACATAAACCTTTGCAAATATGCATCTACTGCCATCCAAAAACAAGATCATGATATTTACTCAACAAAACAATGGGTACGATTTTTTTGTTGCTATGACCAATACATATTTCTAGGAGGATAGAGCCGAACCAAACCAAACTAAACTGTTCAGTTTGATACGTTTTTCCAAATAAACCGTTTTAGAATTCAATATGACGATTTTTTAGTCGGTGCAGTTCGGTTCACGGTTCCTACGACTAAATAAAAACAAACCGAACTGATTTGACATTGTGAAAATCTTAGGACAAACCAGTATTTTTCTAACAATTAGGAAAAATGGGTTTTTTAAAAGGGCGGTGACATTTTTTAAATAACCGACACTTCATTTAAAACACGCAGTAGCAATTTTGTAAATAACTATAACTTATTAACACAACACCACTACCACTGGCGCTCTTCAGCACATAAACTGACATTCTTTAACACATGCACTGGCACTCTTTAAACATATGAACTGGACTTAATAACACATGAACTATTACTTAATAACACATGAACTGACACTTTTAAATACTACAATTGGCACTCTTAACCACCACATATAACACTTCTAAACACTATCACTTGCACTCATTAAATGCAATGACACTTAATAACACATGAACACTCTTAAACACTATAACTGACACTCAAATAACACTCTGACTGACTGACACTCAATAACACATGCACGAGCACTCTGAAACACTACAACTAGCACTCTTAAACACTACCCCTGGCACCGCACGATGTTTTACTTATTTACAAAAATGTCACCGCACGCAAAATTTCACTTATTTACTAGATTGCACCCTGCGTTTGTAAAATCCGTTTTTCCTAACTGCTAGAAAATGACTGGTTTTTCCTCAGACCTACTCTTTGACATTTATACTCGATTATTTTATTATATTTAGAACGTTCAAAACACTTTTATATCTTATCTCATTTGGACTACTAAATTATATGGTTGATTACTGATTAACCTCCATATACTCCCGTCCCACAATGATCTTCTCATTTGCCATTTGTCATTCTCTCAAAAAGTTCTTGTCATTTCTACAATTTAGGTTTAAAGTGCATAAGCAAAACATGGCTAGTGAAACAAGTGTTGACATTCTCAAAAAGTTTGAATAATCAAATGTGAAGATCATTTTGGGACGGATGGAGTATATAGTAAACTTGTAACTGGATAGGATTCACTAAACTACAAGCCAAATATCTAGTTGCTTTTCAAAATTAAATTACTGTAGTTTAACTAAGCTTTTGGTATATCTTATTATATGAAAAGTATTTTTTTTTTCAAAACTAAAAACAACTGCAACAACGACAAAACCTTGGTCCCAAAATGATTTAGGTCGGCTTACATGTGAATCCTCACACAAAAGAGGCAGGACATTTTTTAAAAAAAAAAAAACACAGTTTTTTGAGGAAAAATATTATTTTATAATAATAATAATAATGAATGCTAAGAATAATATTTTCAAAAGAAAAAAACTAATATAAAGTAAGTCAAAATCTTAGGATCACGTGACATTTTACACTACCACCGACACTCTTTAACGTTACCACTAGCACTCCTTTAAAACTAACACTTGCACTCTTTAACACATGCATGAGCACTAATTAAACATATGCCCGAGCACTCAATGTACATGCACTAGTACAAACAAAACACATTCAATTGACACTTAATAACACATGCACTAACACTATTTATCACTCACACTAGCATCACCATTGTTAGTATTTTTTTAGTGTGAGTGATAGTATTTTGATTGCCAAAAGCGTTTGTTGGATGTCTGTGATAGCGTTTTTTAGTGTCACAATAGTTTTAAAAAAGGACAGTGTTAGTGTTAATTAGTGTCATTGTCTTAATAAGCCCAATTTAATAAACTACCACCTCATGTTTTAAAAATATGTTTCAGTTATTTACATTTACGATAGTGCCAACACATTTTAAAAGTAAGTTGCAGTTATTTACGATCGTGTCACTGCGTGCTTTAAAAACTGCTTTTTCTAAGCGTTAGGAAAAACTAGTTCTTCATAAGACTCACTTATAAGTTAGATATTAAATGAATATAGTAAAAGTCAATAATAATTACTTCCTCCGTCTCAAAACAACTTGCACTAATTTCCCATTAGGGTGTTACATTGGTAACCCATTCCCTAAAATGTCCAACTTATATTGTTTTTTTATTCAACCTACCCCACTTGTCATACTCACAAACTAAAATTGTGGGTCCTACTCTCAAATTATCATACTCACAACTACTTTCTCACTCACAATACTTTTGAATATATATATGCTCTCTCCTTAATTCCCGTACTACTCCAAAATGATGCAAGCTGTTTTGGGACGGAGAGAGTACAACAACAACAACAACAACATTACCCCAGTGCCGCAAAGGCTCCCACCTATGGTGGGGTAAGGGGGGTCGGATGTACGCAGCCTTGCCCCTGTATTAAAGCACAGAGAGGCTGTTTTGGGACGGAGAGAGTACTTAATAAAATAATAAAATAAAAGATGTCATAAATCACCAAGTCAAACCAAATTGAAACCAAATTCAATTCATGATTTTATGCTAAAATTGAAACAAACGTAATAAAAAATTATTTACTTAAAAGTGTTGTGCAAGTACTGGGACCTAACTGCAGGAGGTTCATTCCCCACTTCACTATTTCTGAATAATAACAATAATGGTCATACTTGGTGGGTTGAAGTTGAACCCCACATAGAACCGTCATGCCATATGTCATTCTTAAATGATACTGATTATTTAAGAGTATGCTATTTTTATATATATATATATATAATTTGACTAACCTATTTATTTTATCCACCATCTGATATTACTGCTCCTGTGAATCTCAAATCAGGAATTGATACTATCAACTAAAAAATATTTTAGGAAAAGCAGGTAAGACTATGTGGTTGTACCCTAGGCATTCAAAAAATCAGCTAGTTTGGCGTAAGCAATATTTCTCTGACAATAGAGATTCTTTCCATGCTCTTTGACCAATAGTTGACCAACATTGATTATCTTCCTAAAGTCCCAGTTCAAAGAAACTCTATACTTTACTTGACTAGTTCCGTGAAAGTTCTGAAATAGTTTGCTCACCAACCTATTTAAGCCCCCCCCTATCCCATTGCAACAACCATAACTAAAATTTGTGTTCTTCACTCTTTCTTATCGATCTACCCTTCCATTTCCATCACTTTCCGGTCCAACCCGAAATGGCTGCATGTGTAGATAACTCAGGAAGCCAAACAGCAACCGCGCCATTTTCACCAAACTCTCTATGCAACCTCATCAAACGCTGCAAACCTAGAGCTGGAATCTTGTTTCCAATGATTCCTTTAACCAATACAGCCACAAATCTTATAAAACGTCTAAGACGCATCCTGAGAATATTGCAGAAGATCATATATGGCTGTGTATTCAAGAGGAGGCTCTTGCGGATATAAAACAAGAACCAATTTTGTCAAAGTATTATTGTTTATCAATACTATACATTGCTCACTTGAGAGCGCATTAGCAAATCAATTAGCGATTAAATTGGGTAATGCGAGTCTTCCAAGTGAAACCCTTTCCAAAATCATCTACAGTGTACTAATCGAAAATATGGAGATCAAGAAAGCTATTAGAGAAGATCTCAAAGCAGTGAAAGAGAGGGACCCAGCTTGCATTAGCTTTGTCCATTGTCTCCTTAATTTTAAAGGGTACCTAGCATGTCAAGCACACAGGGTCGCACACGGATTATGGTCCCAAGGTCGAACTGCCTTGGCGTTCTTGTTTCAAAGTCGTGTTTCAGAAGTTTTTTTCGGTCGATATTCATCCGGGAGCTAAGATTGGACATGGAATATTGCTTGATCATGCCACGGGAGTGTGATTGGGGAGGACAACTGTTGTGGGAAACAATGTCACAATGTGCATAACGTTACTTTAGGAGCCAGGGGAAAAGTGGACGGGGACAGGCACCCAAAGATTGGAGATGGGGTTCTGATTGGTGCAGGGGCTAAAATACTGGGAATGTTAAAATTGGAGAAGGTGCTAAAATTGGTGCAGGCTCGGTTGTTTTACAAGAAGTGCGACCTAATGCCACAGTAGTAGGAAATCCAGCTAGAATGGTAGGACAGAAAAACAGAGAAACTGTGTAGACTAGGACGCACCTCTGTTTTTCTCCTTTTCTTTAATCTGTCAAGATCCCCCCCCCCCCCCCCCATATTATTTTCTTGTAAGATCAAAATATAATTTTACATTAGCATATTGGTGTTCTACAAAGGATGAACATAAAGTTTTGAAACTCGTATCTCTATTATTTAGCATACAAGTCTAACCATATTTCTTTATTTGTTACATTAGCGAACATCTAACAGTTGAAGGCAACCACATCATAACCCTGTTGAGAAATGTGCCATGGTGGTATTTTCCATTTATCAAAATATGTTACAAAATACTCCATTCTACGAAATGATATTCTCATTTGCCATTTTACACTGTCCCAATAAGATCTTCCCATTTCTACAATTTGGGCATAAATGTGCATAAACACAACATGGCTAGTGAAGCAAGTGTTCACAGCCTTAAAAACTTTGAATAGTCAAATTAAATGAGAAGATCATTTTGGGACGGAGGGAGTATAGGTCAGTGTTCCTTGGTAGATATTAAGAATATTATCTATTTCAAGAGGAAAACACCCAGCTAGAAAACTAGTAAAATAAAAGGGACAATTTCCAGGACACCATAAAATATATACACTTTGAGTGGGACCATTGGATTCATACACTACTTCTGATTCAAATTGGAGCTCAAAAACGCCAATTGAGGTTCAGAGGCAATTAGGCTCCCGCCATGTTACGTAAAGCTTTTCATTTAGACGTTATTAGCCTTATATAAGCATAAAATAACTGCTAGAGAAGAAGATTTTGGAGGATATGTTGCGAGCGTGTTCGATAGACTTTTCTGATTCTTGGATTCTCACTTACCGTTAGTGGAGTTCTCTTACAACAACAGTTATCAGGCTAGTATCGAGATGGCACCGTTTGAGGCCTTGTATGGAAGAAAGTGTAGATCGCCTATTTGTTGGGATGAGGTCAGTGAAGCGAAGATCGTGGGTATTTATTTGCTTCAGGATTCAGTTGAAAAGGTTAGAGTTATCCGGGATAGATTGAAAACAGCCCAGAGTCGACATAAGAGCTATGCAGATAACCGAAGGCGAGATCTTAGTTTTCAGACCGGTGATTTTGTGTTCTTGAAAGTATCTCCGAAGGTGGGTATCCGAAGGTTCGGGAAGAAGGGTAAATTGGCTCCGAGGTTTATTGGCCCGTTGAGATTTTGGAAAAGGTTGGACTTCTAGCGTATCGTCTTGCGTTATCGCCATCTTTGGATCGGTTACATAATGTTTTCCACGTTTCTATGCTTCGGAAGTATGTTCATGATCCATCTCACGTGTTACCGAGGATACCGGAGGATATAGAGCCCGATATGACTTATGAGGAACGACCGGTCCGGATCCTTGATTCTAAAGTCCAAGAGTTGAGGAACAAAAGCATTGCGTTAGTAAGAGTTCTTTGGAGGAATCATAATATCGAGGAGTCGACGTGGGAGCTTCGAAAGGAGATGGAGCGTAGGTATCCGTGGCTTTTTAATTCGGGTAAGTCTCGTTAAAATTCGGGTCGAATTTTCTTTAAGGGGAGTGAATGTCACGACCCGAAATCTAGGCACTATTTTATTAGTAATAAATAATTATTATTTAATTATTTGCTTATTTATTTATTTAAATTATTATTTATTTAAATATTTATGTGTGCATTTTATGTTTCATAATAATTGCCTAGCATTTTATTTGGGTCATTTGGGTTAGTGTAGTTTTGTTGGGTCTTAATTGTTAGTAGGGAGTGTAAGTAATTGTGTTAGTAGATGGGGAATGGGCCTGAGTGTAACATTTCAAAATAATTCTCCTACTCCCTCCCTACTCCCCTCTCCTCCCTCCCTACTCCCCTCTCCTCCCTCACTTCTCCCTCACTCACTCCACCTCCCTCCCAGCAAACTCCCTCTCTCTCTCCATTGTGGGTAAGTTTTCTTTCTCTTTCCTTCTCTCTTCATTTACTTCCTCTTCCTCTCATAAACTCTCATTTCTTAAAACGCGAGATGTGTTTAGATCGTCGATAGGATCGCGTAGAACCAAAAAGAATCGAATTCCGTCAACTTTCATTATTTTCAAGTAAGTTGTTTTTCCCCTATTTTTATGCAAAAATGCTCATAACATGTTTCTACAATGCTTTAATTGTTATCTTTGAAGTTTGGTTGAGTTTGGAATTGATTTGGAATTTATTTGAGTTTTTGGCTAAAATGGTGATTGGATGAATGTCATGATTCAATCTTGGTTTTGGGCTGATAAATGGTGTTAGTTAGGTTCCCTTAAACTTAAATGTTGTTAGGGTACCTTAGCAAACTTGTTGGTTGTGTTTGATTTTGAGTATTTGTGTGATTTGGGTAAGAAAACGAAGAACCCATTTCTTCCCTCCCGAATTCCGGCAGTCCAGAAGGTTGGGCGACCGCCCAAAAAGGTCTGGGCGACCGCACATCTATCTGAAAGCTTTTGTTCTTGTTTGAGGGCCTTTTTGGGCGACCGCACAGTCCCTGGTGGGTGGCCGCACAGACCTCTGAAAGTTTACATTTGTTAATTTGTGTGATTGAAGAATGCGTTTTGGTCTAAGTCTTGGGTGTCCTTCTAGTTGACCTTAGTGATCATTGTAGTACACTCTAGTGATAGAATTGGGTCCTTTGTGATCAAGTTTGTGTTTGAAATTAATTAAGTGTTAATTGAGATTATTGGAACACTTTAATTGTGCGTTGTGGGTACATTTCACTTTCTTGGTGACTTCTTGGTATGATTCCCTACTTTGGAATCCTTTGTTGCTTATCGTGCTAATATATTATTACTTAGCATTCATTTGGAAGCCCAGCTGGCATATTTGTTGCATCGGGCGATGGGAAAGATTATAATGGCAAAGCCAAGTCCATTATAATGTTGACCATTGTTTTGCCCCATTCTATACCCTTTTCCAGATTGGCCTTGGAAAAGACAAGTTAGCTTCCTTTGTGAATGTATCTAGCTACCGAGCATGACTTTGTGGCATGGCTCTTGTCCTTTGTGACACTCTTATGGTTATTGTTCCGGTACCGGGGAATTCTCTTCAGCTTTCATGCTATTATGAAGATGTTGATGGTTGATTACTGAAGCTGCGCAGCGATCCTTTATTTGGATGTATCGGTTGAAAACCTTGGCTAATATCCTTTGTTATGTGTTTATTTCCGCTGCTATCTGTTATGTGATAAATGCTATGTGCTATGTGATATTTATTATTGCTTATTGCTCCTTGCATCATAGCATGTCATGTAGTTGCATTAGTAACTTATTGAGATTTATCTCACCCCCTTTCTTTTATCTTTGTTTTTCCTTAACCCCCCCCCCCCAGGTGCTAAGGATTAGTCTCGCTGATCACGAGAAAGAGGACGTCGAGTGTGGATTCATTCTTTTGGGGAAAGTTGTTATAGGTTGGTTTACATTATATCAATGTGTAACCTTTTGGGGATATTTGTACCAAACATTGACGTCACTAGGATTTGTGTATTTTGTAACTTTGGTGTATAAGCTTATGGAGTTTATACTAGGTTTACTTTGTTGTTCAAGTTGATTTACAAAACCTTGTGTTATCATCTTTTGGGTATAAAAGGAAATTTTTATCTCCATCATTTTAGAGTTTATTGTTTAAGTCGACGTCCAGCTCGCGATCTCGGGCCCGCGGGGTTCGGGACGCGACAGTTGGTATCAGAGCCATGGTTTGGCTCTAAGTATAAGTCTAGGTGGACTAGTATGACCTAGGTGGGTAGTTGTGTTCGGAGTGAGTAACGGTTGATGTCTTATGCAGGTAATTACTCGCAATGTCTGGAAGAAGAAACAGAGGAGGTACTAGTGGGGCACAGAATCAGAATGACACAAGGGAAGAAGCACGTGCTATGTTTCAAGGCATGTTCGAGGCGGCCATGAAGGCCATACATGATCAAGGTCCGAGGGTAGAACAAGCACCACCCCGCTATGGATTTGAGCAATTTCTCAAACTGAAACCGGTTGAATTCAATGGGGAACCCGATGTAAGGAAGGCTGAGTTGTGGATTGAGTCGATGGAGAAGATTTATGAGGTATTTGGGTGCACGGATGAGGACAAGGTCCGGTTTGCGGCTTATAAGCTTGTGGGTGCCGCCGAGCATTGGTGGAAGGGTGTTAAAGCTAGTTGGGATGATACTCACACGGTGTATGCGTGGGAGTTGTTCGTGCGCAAATTCAAGGAGCATTTCATTCCGGTTATTGATCAAAACCGAAAGGAGATCGAGCTACTCAACCTGGAGCAGGGTTTGTTGTCTATAGCTCAATATTCGGTTAAGTTCATAGAATTAGCACGGTATTGTGACTATTTGGTGAGGACCGAGGAACAAAACGCTATGAGATTCATTCGGGGATTGAAGACCTCCATCCGTACTCAACTTATTGCCCAACGGATTGTGACCTTCCAAGATGCGGTAGATCGAGCCTACTTGATAGAGCAAGATATTGGGGAGCATAAAAGGAAAACCGAAGTTGTGGGTGCGGGTAAACCGGGAAGCCATGCTAAATCTCAACCTCAACACCGTTCCGACAACCGAGGTAACCCGGGAGCATCATCTCAGTTTAAGGGGCAAATTACACCGAAGAATCCGGGTACTACTCTGGGGATTCAGAATAGGAAGCCTTGTACCTTTTGTCAGAAGGTAGGCCATACGGAGGATAGGTGTTGGAAAAAGCAAGGCAAGTGTACCAATTGTGGTGAAATGGGGCACTTTGCGAGAGATTGCACGAGGTACCGAGGTCAGTCATCCGGGTCAGGGGTTGGTACTAATCAGGGTCAGAAAAGGGATGCCGCTGGGAAGCCCAAAGTTCAAGGAAAGATATATGCCATGAATCAACAACAAGCTACCGATGATCCATCCGTTATTGGAGGTATTGTTTCTGTGTCTAATGTGAGCGCACGAGCGTTAGTAGATCCAGGATCATCTCATTCATACATTTCTGTGCAATTTGCTTCCATGTTAAATGCTGCATTCGAGTCTTTACCGTACGTGCTAGAGGTGTCGACCCCTATAGGAGAATGCTTGATTTCTGATCGAGTCTTTCGTGCTTGTGATGTGGTTATTTGTGGTCGTGTCCTTTGTGCGGATTTGGTAGTTCTTCCTATCCAAGACTTTGATGTCATATTGGGTATGGATTGGTTGAGCAAGTTTCATGCTTCCGTGGATTGCCGTAAGAAAACTGTTACTTTTTCTATTCCCGATGTGCCTAAATTTGTGTTTGAGGCTTGTCCTCTGAGTAGAAAGGTTCGCTTAATTTCTTATATGAAAGCGAGAAAATTATTGCATAGTGGTTGTGAGGGGTATTTGGCTAGTGTTCTTGATACTAGGAAGGAATCCCCTAGTTTTGATAGTGTTCGGGTAGTCGGGAATTTCCCGATGTTTTCTCTACCGAGTATGATATGCCTCCCGATCGTGAGATAGAATTTTGTATAGACCTTTTGCCGGGTACGGCTCCAATTTCGAAAGCACCTTATAGATTGGCTCCCGCAGAGTTGAAGGAATTAAAGGTTCAATTGCAAGAGTTGCTTGATCGAGGGTTTATCCGCCCTAGTGTTTCCCCGTGGGGAGCACCGGTTTTATTTGTGCGGAAGAAAGACGGTTCCTTGAGATTGTGTATAGATTACCGGAAGTTGAATCAGGTTAAAGTGAAGAACAAGTATCCTCTACCTCATGTTGACGATTTATTTGATCAGCTTCAAGGGTCCGTGGTTTTCTCTAAACTTGATTTGAGGAGTGGGTACCATCAGTTGAAGGTTCGATCGGAGGATATTCCGAAGACTGCCTTTCGCACTCGGTATGGTCATTATGAATTCTTGGTTATGCCGTTTGGGTTGACTAACGCGCCGGCCGTGTTTATGGATTTAATGAACCGAGTTTTCCATCCTTATCTTGACTCGTTCGTGGTGGTCTTTATTGATGACATACTCGTCTACTCTAAATCTCGAGATGAGCACGAGCAGCACTTGAGGACAGTTTTATCCGTTCTTGCGAGGGAGAAATTATTTGCGAAGTTCAGTAAATGCGAATTTTGGCTCGAGAAGGTGTCATTTCTGGGTCATGTGATTTCTAAAGACGGGATTTCTGTGGATCCTTCAAAGATTGAAGCCATAGTGGATTGGAAGAGACCCGAATCAGTGACAGAGATTAGAAGCTTTCTGGGTTTAGCCGGTTATTACAGAAGATTTATTGAGGGGTTTTCGAGGATCGCTACTCCGATGACTCAGTTGACCCGGAAGAATGTCCCGTTTGTGTGGACCGAGAAATGTGACAAGAGTTTCGAGGAATTGAAGAAGAGGTTGACTACCGCACCGATCTTGACTTTGCCAAATGGGAGCGATGGTCTAGTGATTTACAGTGATGCTTCGAAAGAGGGTTTGGGTTGTGTGTTGATGCAGAACGGGAAAGTAATTGCTTATGCTTCGAGGAAGTTGACCCTTAGTGAACAGAATTACCCCACTCATGATATGGAGTTGGCCGCGATAGTATTTGCGTTGCACAAATGGAAGCACTACCTTTATGGGGCGAAGTTTGAGATTTTTACGAATCACAAGAGTTTGAAGTACCTTTTCTCCCAGAAAGAGTTGAACAACCGACAGCGCCGATGGATGGAATTGTTGAAGGATTATGATTGTACGATTTCTTATCATCCGGGAAAGGCGAATGTGGTAGCCGATGCGATTAGTAGAAAATCTTATGTGGCTTCGATGATGGTTCGGGAATGGAAAATGCTTGAGGATGTTCGAGATTGGTCTCCTCGTGAATCGAGTCATGGGGCTATTTTTGCGAATATTAGGGTATCTCCGACCCTAATTCAGAGGATAAAGGAAGCTCAGAAAGAAGATCCCGAGTTAGTGAAGGTAATGGGTAAATTGAAGGAAAGGAACTTCGAGGATTTTTCTGTTAGCCCGATTGGAGTGTTGACTTTCAGTGGTCGTTTGTGTGTACCCGATGTTGGTGGGATAAAGAGGCAAGTTTTAGATGAGGGTCACAAATCGAGGTATACTATTCATCCGGGTAGTACGAAGATGTATCAGGATTTGAAGCAACAATTTTGGTGGATTAATATGAAGAGGGAAATAGCTGAGTATGTATCGAAGTGTTTAACTTGTCAGCAGGTCAAAGCCGAGCATCAGAGACCCGCAGGTCTACTTCAGCCGTTAGAGATTCCCGAGTGGAAATGGGAGCATGTGACTATGGATTTCGTTACGGGACTACCTCGTACCCGTAGGAAGTATGACAGTGTTTGGGTAATAGTGGATAGATTGACCAAGAGTGCCCATTTTTTGCCTATTGATATCAGATATTCGATGGAGAAGCTTGCGACCCTTTACATTGATGAGATCGTTAGATTGCATGGGGTTCCGTTAGTATTGTGTCAGATCGAGACCCGAGGTTTACTTCTAGATTCTGGAAGGCGTTTCAGGAAGCTTTGGGTACAGATTTGCGATTCAGTACGGCTTTTCATCCTCAGACCGACGGTCAATCCGAGAGGACTATTCAGATTTTGGAGGATATGTTGCGAGCGTGTTCGATAGACTTTTCTGATTCTTGGGATTCTCACCTACCGTTAGTGGAGTTCTCTTAAACAACAGTTATCAGGCTAGTATCGAGATGGCACCGTTTGAGGCCTTGTATGGAAGAAAGTGTAGATCGCCTATTTGTTGGGATGAGGTCGGTGAAGCGAAGATCGTGGGTATTGATTTGCTTCAGGATTCAGTTGAAAAGGTTAGAGTTATCCGGGATAGATTGAAAACAGCCCAGAGTCGACATAAGAGCTATGCAGATAACCGAAGGCGAGATCTTAGTTTTCAGACCGGTGATTTTGTGTTCTTGAAAGTATCTCCGAAGGTGGGTATCCGAAGGTTCGGGAAGAAGGGTAAATTGGCTCCGAGGTTTATTGGCCCGTTTGAGATTTTGGAAAAGGTTGGACTTCTAGCGTATCGTCTTGCGTTATCGCCATCTTTGGATCGGTTACATAATGTTTTCCACGTTTCTATGCTTCGGAAGTATGTTCATGATCCATCTCACGTGTTACCGAGGATACCGGAGGATATAGAGCCCGATATGACTTATGAGGAACGACCGGTCCGGATCCTTGATTCTAAAGTCCAAGAGTTGAGGAACAAAAGCATTGCGTTAGTTAGAGTTCTTTGGAGGAATCATAATATCGAGGAGTCGACGTGGGAGCTCGAGAGGAGATGAGAACGTAATATCCGTGGCTTTTTATTCGGGTAAGTCTCGTTAAAATTCGGGTCGAAATTTCTTTAAGGGGGAGTGAATGTCACGACCCGAAATCTAGGCTCTATTTTATTAGTAATAAATAATTATTATTTAATTATTTGCTTATTTATTTATTTAAATTATTATTTATTTAAATATTTATGTGTGCATTTTATGTTTCATAATAATTGCCTAGCATTTTATTTGGGTCATTTTGGTTAGTGTAGTTTTGTTGGGTCTTAATTGTTAGTAGGGAGTGTAAGTAATTGTGTTAGTAGATGGGGAAGGGGCCTAAGTGTAACATTTTAAATATTTCTCCTACTCCCTCCCTACTCCCCTCTCCTCCTCACTTCTCCTCATCACTCCACCTCCCCCCAGCAACCTCCCTCTCTTCTCCATGTGGGTAAGTTTTCTTTCTCTTTCCTTCTCTCTTCATTTACTTCCTCTTCCTCTCATAATCTCTCATTTCTAAAACGCGAAATGTGTTTAGATCGTCGATAGGATCGCGTAGAAACAAAAAAGAATCGAATTCCGTCAACTTTCATTTTTTCAAGTAAGTTGCTTTTCCCCATTTTTATGCAAAATGCTCATAACATGTTTCTACAATGCTTTAATTGTTATATTTGAAGTTTGGTTGAGTTTGGAATTGATTTGGAATTTATTGGAGTTTTTGGCTAAAATGGTGATTGGATGAATGTCATGATTCAATCTGGTTTTGGGTTGATTAAATGGTGGTAGTTAGTTCCCTTAAACTTAAAGTTGTTTGGGTACCTTAGCAAACTTGTTGGTGTGTTTTGATTTTGAGTATTTGTGTGATTTGGGTAAGAAAACGAAGAACCCATTTCTTCCCTCCCGAATTCCGCAGTCCAGAAGGTTGGGCGACCGCCCAAAAATGTCTGGGCGACCGCACATCTATCTGAAAGCTTTTGTTCTTGTTTGAGGGCCTTTTTGGGCGACCGCACAGTCCCTGTGGGCGGCCGCACAGACCTCTGAAAGTTTACATTTGTTAATTTGTGTGATTGAAGAATGCGTTTTGGTCTAAGTCTTGGGTGTCCTTCTAGTTGACCTAGTGATCATTGTAGTACACTCTAGTGATAGAATTGGGTCCTTTGTGATCAAGTTTGTGTTTGAAATTATTAAGTGTTAATGAGATTATGGAACACTTAATGTGCGTTGTAGTACATTCACTTTCTTGGTGACTTCTTGGTATGATTCCCTACTTTGGAATCCTTTGTTGCTTATCGTGCTAATATATTATACTTAGCATTCATTTGGAAGCCCAGCTGGCATATTTTTGCATCGGGCGAGGGGAAAGATTATAATGGCAAAGCCAAGTCCATTATAAGTTGACCATTGTTTTGCCCCATTCTATACCCTTTCCAGATGGCCTTGGAAAGACAAGTTAGCTTCCTTTGTGAATGTATCTAGCTACCGAGCATGACTTTGTGGCATGGCTCTTGTCTTTGTGACACTTTATGGTTATTGTTCCGGTACCGGGGAATTCTCTTCAGCTTTCATGCTATTATGAAGATGTTGAATGGTTGATTACTGAAGCTGCGCAGCGATCCTTTATT